>PVLA01009266.1:0-77507 GCA_004027455.1 Hydrochoerus hydrochaeris | reverse complement strand
AGCCAGCAGAAGACTGCGGAGCCGTCCTTTCCTCATGGAGCTGCAGTAGACAGGGCCCTTCCACACCGCCTTCTGTGAGCACCGAGATCTGCCATCCCAGCCCTCCCCTCACACCTCCGCGGGACACACTTCTGGAGCCCCAGAAACCCGCGTGGCACTGACTCCAGTGTCCTCCTCAAGGTCACCTCCTATCCCTTCTGAGGTTTCCCCACTTGATTTTCTGAATCTCTTCAGTCCCCTCTGTACTCCACCTCCCATCTTCATGCAGCTCTGCCACCGTCCAGGCCCTGCACGGCCCCCTTCCTCCCTCTGTGGTCAGGTCAGGTCCCGAGGCCTCTGTGCCCCTGGCGTGTGGTGACCCCCAGGGTGCAGCGCCAGCGCGTCCTACCCCAGCCTCAGAGTGCTGCTCAGCTGCTGTGCAGTGTCCCATAGGCGTCTCACACCCAGCGGCCACAACCCAGCTCCTGGCTGTGTCTGCCAGCACTCCTCTGCCTGTGGTCCCCGTCCTGGTCAGTGGCATTACCTTCCTGCCAGTGTCTCGGGTCACAAACCTTGAGGACACTTTGACTCTAGTGTTTCACACCTCACAACTGATCTGCCAGCAAATCCTGCCAGTTCTGCCTCCAGAATACCTTCACAATCCATCCTTCCATCAATAAAATTCAGAACCCAACCATTCGCCCCATCTTCTCTAACGTCAGCCTGGCCCAAGTCACCACATGGCTTGTCCGGGTCACTGTCATCACCTCCTAGCCAGTCTCACAGTGTCTACCCTTGTTTTCAACACGACCTTTGCACATTCGTTCCCTAGCCGGTGACTTCCCATTCAAGAGCTAGAGCCACCACTCTGCCACCCAGGTACTAGCTCTCAGCCCGGCTCCTGCCACTCTCCCGGCAACACCCCAACCCAGGGCGAACCCGCCCTGCACCCCAGAGACCAGGCCCATGGCTCCTCAGCACCTCTGCCACCACCCACAGCTTTACAGGGGTATCCCCTCGTCAGCAAGGAGGGGGGTACCCCTGCCCCGCCTGTCACCCCTGCCTGGCTTCCTTGCTTCTCCTTTACCTGCAGAACTCACCATTGTCTGCACACACTCCTGCCTAGCTTAACTCTGTGAGAATGTGAGTTTCACAAGAGCAGGGGTTTGTATGTTCTGTTTACTGCCACACCCCAGACCTTAATCTCCAGGCCCAAGGTAGGCAAATATGTACAATGAATGGCTTTGATCTCCCAACACTCTTTGGTACTGGGAACTGAACTGGACCTTGTGCTGGCCAGGGAAGGGCTTGTGCCATGGAGCTACATCCTCAGCTCATCTCCCACCAATCTTGAGAGCCCCCCAGGGCAGGTGTCAGCAGCTCCCTGCGGCAGGTGAGCATACCCCAAACTAAGGTGGGGTGGCTGAGTCCCTGGCTCTTTACAGTTCCTAAGGCCAATGCCAATGAAGGCCACACAGCCTGCCCCAGGAGAGGCCTTGTGCCGGAAGGAGCGGTGCGGCAGCCGCCAGAAGTGATAGGCTAGGACTCCAGGACACCCCAGTGATCTTCGCTAAGGACAGAATCCATCACACACAGAGGCTCAGGTTGGCCTTGGGGACTAAGGCCAGGGCAGGACCCCTGGCCTTGCCTGGAACTCCTCTGGGGCCCACCCATCAAGTTCTGTCCCCTGGCCATGTGGTCCCCCAGCTGTCTCAGCCCTGCTGAGATCCCTTTTGGTGCCAGTGCTACCCTGGAACCCAGGGGCTGAAGGGAGGCGGCAGGAAGGGAGCAGCGTCGTGGCCCTGCCTTACCCCTGGGGCGCTCACCAGGGGTCGATGAGGATCTCCACCAGGGCGGTGCAGAGCAGGACCACGCAGGAGCAGCTGAAGGCGGCCCCGCTCTGCTTCTCCTTCTCCACCGAGTAGCGTGTTTCCATCTCCGGGTCCATGAACCGCATGGAGAGGAGAAATGTGTTTCTCTTCTTCACCCTGCAGTGCAAATGAGCCCATGAACCTCAAGGGCAGCTGCGGGGCGCCCCTTCCCAACCACGGCTTCCAGTGAGGCAGCCCAGCTTGGCTGCCCACGCCACTTACACCTGGGCAGACTCGCGCTCCAGCAGGGCCTCGTTGAGCAGCTGGTTGAGCTCATGCTCGTCCTCGGAGGCATCGACCACCCGGTCAGCCAGGTCCTGCAGGCGCAGCCTGCGGCGAGGGTTGGGGAACGAGGGGTTGTCCACCTGCGATGGGAGGCGTGGAGAGAGCGGGGACAGGAGGTCAGGCGCATGAGGCCCAACCCCTGCAGCCCCAAAACCCGCTCTTCTGGAAGGTCTTCCCTGTGCTCCATCCTTCTGGGGTCCCCTAAGTCCCTAACAGCGGCCTGCAGGGTTCCCTGATTGCAGTGTTTTAGGGGCACCCCCAGTTCTGGCTCATTCACTGCTCGAGCCAGAGGTTTACACGGAACCCTGTGGCAATATCCTGGGGCTTTAGAGAGCCCTAAAAGGAGCTCTGACCTGGCTCACTGGGAAAGGAAGATGTGAGTTGGGAGTGGCAGCAGAGAGGCAGGGAGGGCTCTGGGGCTGGAATGTCCACTGCCGTTTCATTCCCAGTCGCAAAGGAAAGCATCGACTCCAGCAGTGCGAGCACACGGCCGAGGTACAGACAGTGACTGGGCACACCTGGAGCCGGTGCCAAGGCCCTTGTCTGATGCTGGCATGGTACTGGTGGGTCTGACTGCAGAGAACCTGGGTTCCCGTGGCCCATCCTGCTCCTGCGTGCAGGGGTGTGGCTGGCCTGTCAGGCTCTGCAGGCCTCTCCACAGAGGGACGCTGGCGAATGCGACCTAAGGAGCACAGGCTGCTAAAGCCGCCTGCTTGTTAGCAAGTTACAGAGAGCCTGTGTCCACTCTGTCAACACCACAATGCAGGAGCATCGCCAAATGCTGGGTGCTCAAGGAAAAGCCAGTGTTCATCCTCCAGTGCCTGACCAGTGGCCTTGGGGACAACTCTTTTGTCCCCTGCCACAGCTTCCAGCCAGTTCCACATGCTGTCAGCGGCTGTGCTGAAGCTCCCACAGAATGGGTGACTCCAGGTCCTTTCCCAAGACACAGGCCTCTCTGGGACAGAGGCTGATGCTCTGGGAATGCCCTTCTGTGCATGCATCTCCAGGGTCTGACCAGCAGTGGGGTAAGGCAGGCCCCTGCCTCACTCCAGAACAGCTCAGGTCCTGCGGGACCTCCTGTGGCTGTCCCCTCTCGTCTGGAAGCTATAGGCTTCTGGGCCACATGAGGCCTGAGGCAAGTGCCACCCTTCCCCCATAACTGATGCTGTGACAGTTACAAAGTGGTACCAGGCCAGTGTCCTAGACTGCCACTGCCTACCCACTGACCCTCACCAACCCTCCATGCTGAGAGCCCACAGTGACCTGGGCTTCTTGCTCCTCAGGCTCCTCGGATGTGGAGCCACTGGTGTGGGTGCTGCCATTTGGCTCCTTGGTCTCAATAAAGATGGGGGAGCTGGGCTTCGAGGACATTGGGGCTCCATTTGGCAGGGCCTGCAGTGAAAGGGAGTGGTCATCAGGGACCCCAGACAGATAGTGCCTGTTACCATCCCAGCCTGCAGGTGGGTACTATTGTTCTGGAACCTTCTACCCACACTGCAAATGCCTCAGTGACCTAGAAATCTCATAACGAATTTTACTATCAACAGTTTTTTAAGCAGAGAAAGAACCAGCTGCTCCAGCCTGTTTCTAAAACGGTAACCCCGTGACAGCTGCTGGCAGAGGGTACTACCCTGTGCACTCCGGCCTGACTGAGTGCCACAAACCAGCGGGCAGTACTGCGCCACTCACTACAGAGCTACCTATGTGGACAGACAGTGTCCTAACCTTGCGGAGCGCATGTGCTCACACGGTCCCAGAGGGTGGGAGGAAAAGCGAAGGGGGGTGCGGGGTTGCCGGGGAATCGGGCCGTAAAGAGGGGGGAGGGTGCCATTGCTGTGAAGAGGATGTTTCAGTAACAAACCAGAGAATCAGATTAAAAGGGAGAATTACAGAAAAGAAGAACAACCATGCAAAGGCCTTGGAGCAAACCCTGCCCAGGACATGAGTGACATCAAGGAGGACCAGGGAGGTGATGGCCCAGAGGCCAGGGCTGTGGAGCAGGTTTTCGGGAGAGGGACACAGGAGACCTGAGCCACTGAGACCAGACGAGGGTAGGAACATCATGGCGCCATGTCCGTCCATCCCTTCTTCCCACCCCACCCAGGACACTGCCCCTGGCCAGTCCACCCCACTCCGTGCACCCCCCTGGATACCGCATTGCTCCTGTGGCTTCAGCCATTTCCCTTTGAAGCCATCGCCACGTTTCCAGTGGCTTCACCTTCCTGGTGTCGCCTCAGCAGATTCTGTGTCCTGCTGATTCCAGGCTGCCACCACCACATTTGCGGTCTCCTTGGGAGCTGCTCTCCCTGAAGGGGTGCTGCCCCAGGGACTCGAGGTCATTCTCACACAGTCCACCCTCCTGCCATGGACAGCCCCCCACCACGGTGGGTCCCCTGGGGACCCTTCCTTTCCAGCTCTGCGGCAGGAGCGGGCAGCACTCACCGAGCCATAGAGGCCATTCTGAGCGGCCGCCGTCTTCTTCACCTCCGGCTTGGAGGCGATGACAAGGTAGGTCTCGATGCCCTTCTCGTCCAGGTAATCACAGCGGCTGCCCCCGTTGCCCGGCTCCACGTCAAACTCTCCCTTCAGACAGTCCAGGGTGCTCTGGGAGATGTGCACGCGCCTGGACGCAGGCGAGGCCCTGAGCGTGCGGGGAAGGCCGCCTGGCCCGCGCCCGCCCTCAGCCCCCGCGGGATCCTCAGGGACATGGGTCTGCTCTCGGGCTGGCAGCAGCTGGCTCTGAACTCTCGTAGTGCATGGTCCGATCCTCCCCACCTGCTAGCTCGCATCCCGGCTGTGACCTCTGTGGCTGAGGACACAGCCGCGCGCCTCTGAGACACTCTCTGCCTGCCAGGCCGCCCCTCCCTCACCGTCACTGACTGAGCACAGGGCAGCACCCCCATGGCTGCATCTGCAGAAGAGCTCTAATGAGGCATGGGAGTGCAGCCTCTGGGTCTTCTGCCTGCCTGGCACTTGTAATAGGGGACACGGACTGTGACATCGCCCCAGGCAGAGGCGGAGAGGTGAACAGGCTCCCAGGAAGCCTCAGCCAGGGCCAAGAGGATAGAGACTACACCGCGGAGCGAAGGCGGCCCTTGGGGCACTTGGTCCTGTCAGAGCTGCAGCCCTGAGGCTGGCAGGGACAGCCCCCTCCTCAGTCCTCGCACCTGTCCACCTGGCAGGAGTACTCACCCTGGGATGCCGCCGGCCTCCATCTTGTTGGCCACAGTGACATCAGTGGACCACACGTCGTACTGCCAGCGCTTCTGGCCCAGGACACCGCCCAGCACGGTGCCCGTGTGCACCCCCACACGCATGTCCACCCCAGTCTTGGTCTTTTCTCGCACGTACCTGCCAGGCACAGACAGAGGAGGCTGGGGCATGACCCTTCCTTCTCCCACAAGAGGAGTTCTGCTTGGGAGAGGAGGTCCAGGAAGCTAGCCCGAGGCTTCTGCCTGCATCTCGGCCGGCAGGGGCTAAGCCTTGCTCAGAGCTCAAGAGCCAGTGGGATTTGGGACATGTGGGGTGACGCAGAGACCCCTCCTGAGGGGCCTCCAGGTTCTCTCTTTGGAGCCTTTGCTTTTCATTCATTCGGTCCATGTTTCATTGAGCATCTAGTATGTGCCGTGTGTTCGGGACACATCAGACACAGAGGTGAACGAAACTGCCAAGAACAGCCGCTTACAGAGAATTCCAGAGACAGGCACTGATGTAAACTTTGCCTGCAGAGCAAGTGCGGGCTGCAGTTTCTACCTGAACATTTCCTTACCAGCTGCCAGGAGTGTAACCTAGCATCGGTGACAGCGCTGAGCTGCCCCAGGGCAGGGCAAAGGGCACCAGACGCCAGGCCCTGCCAACAGGGAGCTTCCTCTCCACCCAGGATTGCCATCTGCTCGCCACCAGAGCCCCGAGTCTACCACAGGGACCGGCCTTGAGGCTCTGGGGCCCACGGAGCAGTGATGGCACCCTGTGACCTCTGCAGTCACCTCAGAGAGATGGGAGTCGGGCAGTGGGGTGTGCAGTAAGGAAACAGCTGAGATTTGCGGGGCCCCAGCAGATGTGAGCAGCAATCAGTTTCCCAACTGCAGCTTCCAGCACAGGAAACCACCTGGGGAGACTGAGCCCGGCAAGGCCTGTGCCCAGGCTGTGGAGTCTTGTGACTTCCCGGGGCCAGGGCCCAAGCTGCGTCCCGGTAGCCCTCCCGCCGCCCGAGCCCGCTCACGAGATGGCCTCCACCATGGCGAGCCCCATGAGGATGGAGCACACGGCGTGGTCCTCGCGGTAGTCGGGCAGCCCACAGATGCAGTAGTAACAGTCGCCCAGGATCTTGATCCGCAGTTGGTGGTATTTCTGAAAGGACGGCAGGTCTGAGCTCCCGAGCCCTCCTTGGCACAGCGGTGGAGAGGGGCAGAGGAAGGCAACGGGGGCAGCAGCAGAGCCAGGCGCTCTGAGGGACTTACGGCCGCCAGCTTGTCAAAGCGGGCGAAGAGCTCGTTGAGCAGCTTCACGAGCTCCTGGGCACTGCAGGCAGATGACAGCTGGGTGAAGCCCACGATGTCCGCGAAGAGGATGCTGCCCGGAGGGAAGGCAGGCCGTGAGCCCAGCCGGCCCCGTCCTGCTCTCAGGGCAGCTGGCCCGGCTCGCGGAGGGAGAAGCTCAGCCCAGGGCACCAAGCGCCCCGACACTTCAGGCGGTTCAGGGCTCCAGTGATCAGCTCATTCTTGCCAACGACCTTCAAGGCCAGTGACCACCCCGCCACCTCACAGCTGCCCCGGCTGAAGGACCAGCTCTGACCAGCTGAGTGACTTCACAGGAGCCTTGTCCCATCGGGGGCACTGTACTGTGACGAGCTTGATGGGCAGTGTGAAGTTGGTGTCTGCCAGCACGGGGCCCCACCGCCGCCACCCTGGCAGGACTGAGCAGTACAGGGCCCACACTGCGGCCTGGCCTGGCCTGGCCTGGCCTCTAGCTCCGGGAAAACTCAACCCACAGAGCCTGACAGATTCCCGTGGGCCCCCGGCCAGCGCACCTGACGTTCTCGTGCCGATACATGTACATGGTGTTGAACTGCTGCTGGTCCTTCTGGCTCTCGTCCTTCTTCATGTCCTTCAGCATCTCGTCGGCCACGTGCTTGGGCAGGATGGAGAGCATGAGGTTCTCCTGTGGGGCAGATGGGGCTGTGCTTCTGCAGGGCCGGCTTCGGACCCGTCTTGGGGACCTGCTCAGACCCGCCACAGAGCCCTGCACCCCACCAGGGACAGCTAGAGGCCAGGCCAGGCGGCTTGTGAGCCTGCTAAGGCTCTCTTGGCTCTGTGACAGTCGCTTCAGGCTGCTGACGGGAATCAAAAATGCCACAAAGAAGGTCCTTCTCTCTCCAAAAGTATGACTATTCCTGTGCCGGCCCTGCACCCACCAGCCTCCACGGAGCCACTGCTCACAAAAGACTTCAACAACGATGCCCACAACACACCAGGGGTCAAGGACATGAGCACCGGCCAGTTCCACCTGAGCACTGCGGCCTCGCGGGAATGCAGGTCACGAAGACACAGGGCCAGGGCAGCATGGGGTCACACTGCCACGGCCAGAGGTGGCGAGTGGAGGACTATGGAAAAGGGGGCACTGAGGGACACAGGGCCGAGGCTGAGGCCATTCCTGCGAGAGGAGCCACGTGCTCAACGTCTCCGGGCCCAGGGCCCAGGCGGAGCAGGTACTGTATGTGAACTTCAGGCCGCCTGGTCAGGGCTGGGGTCAGAGGACATGGAACAGAGGGCGGGGGCGGGGGACCCAGGCATGGCAGGTGAGGTGCAGAAGGCTCCTGGCCTGTGGAAAGCATGAAACTCTTGGAAGGTTTTCAAGAAAAGCCTGAGGCTGGGCCCTGCCAGCTGTGCGGCCACCCAGGATGGATTCCCGAGCGGCAGGAGGAGCCAGGGTCTGGGGGAGGGGGTGGTGGGAGCCAGACGGGCTGAGCTACTCCAGTTCAGTCGCCTGGGGTCCCGGCCTGTGTGGGAGAGCGCTGCCCTGGTACCCAAGGCTGGGACAGGAGCCGGCAGGTGAAGGGCACTGACCCCAGCCTTCCGTACTCCTTATGTGGCATCAAGCAGGTGGCTGAAGTCCCCTGAGCCTTGTTTCCTAGGCAACAAACCAGAACTAAGTGACTCATTATCACAAAGCACTTAGAACAGGGCCTGGCTCCTGGAAAGTACCCAGTATATCTCAGGTGTCCCTCTGTCACTTAATGCAAGATGTGACAGAGTCAGGTGTGGCAATGCAAGCCTGTCATTCCAGCACTGTGGGAGGCTGAGACGGGAGGACTGCTTGGTCACCTTAGGGACCTGGCCTTACAATAAAAACTAAAGGGCTTGGATGTGGCTCTGTGTGAAGGTCCTAGGTTCAATCTCAGTAATGAAAGAAAAAAAAAAAGCCTGAGGGACTGAGATAGCAGTTGTGGCACTGGGGGACGAAGGCCTGATCCTCCAGACGCCCAGGCTGGCTGCAGCTTCCAGGTCACAAGCTCCAGGGGCAGAACAAGCCCTCTGCTCACCATCAGGCCTTGTGAGCTGCCTAGCACCAGGAGGGTGGTGAAGGACCCTGCCCTCCAGTCACAGCTCCACCCACCCTGCACCCCTGCTCCCCCACATGTCCCACAGGGAACTGCCAAGTGCAAGAGTGAGGACGAGGCACAGCAATTCAGGAAGGTCCCTCCCAGTGCTGTGCCAGGTCCCTCGCCAGCCTGGGCACTGCAACCCCAGCAGCCAGGCCCTGTGGCCACGCCTCCCCTCCCCTAACTCTAGCCCCTAACTCCAGCCCTCCAGGAAAGGCCTCTGGGCCCCCTGGATCCTCAGGAGGCAGAGCCCACACTGGCCCAGTCGGTCCGGTGCTGCTCACCCGCTGGGCCCACAGTGGCCAGGACTATGGGGCAGCAGTCAGGGCGGCTGGGGGAGCCTGCATCGTGACCTCCCACATTATGCATTTCCATAATGACTTGAAAGAGCAATATATGACTTAGGAAGGGAGAGAGTCAATAAATACCAAACTTACAAAGAACAAGGGAGGAGCTGTGGTTTTAATTTAAGGCCATCGGTTTCCTCATGTGGTTTCTAGAGACCTCTCGCTCAGCCTCGAAGGGGGAAGGAGCAGGTAGTCCTCCCTGAGCCCTCCGGTAATAAGGTGGGCCAAAGGGAAGTGGATGGGGAGTCCCTGTGGGGCAGCACAAGGCAGGGTCGGGGGAGGAAGTGATGGGGGGAGCAGCGAGCCCCTGGGATCTTTCACGGATCTGGTGGGTAACGGGAGCTGGAGCCAGGCAAGAGCCGCTCCGGCCCTAGGAGTCTCCCTGGCCCCAGGCCTGGCTTCTGCTTCTCAGTCCACCTCGGTGCAGCCCCAGACAGTGCTCAGCACGGCTCAGGGTCCCCCGCCTGCCGGTCCTCCGGGCCTCCTGGGCTGCCTCACGTTGCACCACCTCTTTCGGCCCCGTGTCCCGATGTACTCCTTGGCAGCCCTTCCATGGTGACGGGCGGGACCACTCGCTTCTTCCTGCTCCTCGAACTACTCCCTGTGCTTCAGGCCTCAGTGTCTCCAGAACACCGCACCCCGCCCACACCTCACAGCCCATTTTCCAAGAAGTTCTTCCCTCCTCATTTACACCCACATTACTGGTGTCTCTCCATGGCTGCTGACCTTGTTTGCTCTTGTGTTTCAGAGATTCTAACTCCCTTCCTGGCTCCTGCCCCTAGTAAGGGAGTGTGATTACTCAGGGCCCCAGAGCTGATGGATGTGATGTGGGTGCCCCAAAACAGCATCAGAGCTCATTTTTCCAAAAATAACAGCTATATGCTACTTATGTTCCACGGATCATAAGAATGTTCCAAGTCTTTGACCCATTAATGGCTCTTCTGGGAATTTATCTGAAGGAAATAATCCAAGAGAAATAAAAAGATATATGTCCCAAAAGATCTGCATTGTGGTATGACAACACTTGTGGGAAAAATGAAATAACCCAAATGCTCAGGAAGTGGCTGATCAAATGGTGACCCCTCCTCTGGGTGGAAGATTATGCAGCCTTAAAAATGACGATGATACTAAAACTGTTAGAAAATACAAGAACACTTGGGAGCCACTGGCACAGGCAAAGACTTCCTGAATAGGACTCTGATAGGACAGGAAAAATAGCAACAGTCACTGACAGGAAGGACTGCATCAACCGGGTCCTGAACAGCGAGGGAATCGGCAGACAGAATGAAGGAAAGCCCCCAGACAGGAGGACACCTCTGCAAGTTTCTCTACTGACAGAGGATTAACGTGTAGAATATATAAAGAACTTAAAACCCTATGATAAAAAAATCAAATAGCCCAACTGATAAACGGACAACTCAAGTGGTCACTGCAAAAAAAAAAAAACATATATATATATATATATATATGGCCAATAAGTACATGAAAAAACACTGAACGTGGCCAGGCACCAGGAAAATGCAAATTCAAACCACACTGAAATCCTGTCTCTCCCCAGAAGACAAACAATTCTGGCAAGGACGCGGAGGGGACAGATAGGGAGCAGCCTCTGCCCCACTGGCGGGGAACCCAAATCAGCGCAGCCCCTGCAGAGGTTGCTGTGGAGGGTCCTCAGGAAACTAAAGAAAGCCACATGTGACATCCGGCCGGCTGCCCGGCTGCTCGGCTCTCCAGGGATCAGCCTACCTGCCGGCAGGTGAGTGCGTAAGGAGGGAGGGGGAGGGGTTTGCACACAGTGTTTCTCAGCCATAAGGGAGAACAAGAAAGATGGAACTGGAGACCCTCACGATAAGCAAAATCAGCCAGACTCACGCGTGTTAATGTTTTCCCTGCTATGTTAAATCTCAAAAAAGATTCCGTGACAGCAGAAGGACTATTACCAGGTAAGAGGAAGCAAATAAAGGAGAAGGGGTGTCAGTGAGGGCAATGGGGTACACAACGGGTCATGAACTTTATCACCAGGAGGTCGCGATGTTGGTATGACTTTACTGAGGTAAAAGTGTGCCCGCTACACACTGATAAATAAAACAACAGGTCGCAAAACAGTATATATGGTGGCACCAATTCATTATTTTCAGAGATGCATTAATATATAGAGATATCAAGCTAGAATGCTGTTCACGGAACAGTTTTAATCTCTCAAGGAGTGAGATACTAAGCATATTTTTCTTTTTAAGAGTATTTTTGACTTGTGCTATTATGGACTGTTTCTAAGTGGAGAAAGTTACGAGCTGCTGTACTATGCCAGGCAGTGGGTGTGTTAATTACCCTGACTGTGGCAATCATGTCACAGTGTATATGTGTCTCAAAATACGATGCTGTACACCTTAAATATATGACTGTATTTGCTGGTTGTATCAATAAAAACAAAAGTGGAGATGATCAAATAAGTTAAAAAATTTTTCAAAAGATTATAATGGCCCCTTCCATCAAGATGGCAGCAAAAGCAAAGCAAGTTCCCGCCCCTCCCAAAGCCAAGGCCAAGGCCAAGGCCCTGAAGCCAAGATGGGAATGACCAAAAGGTATCCACAGCCACAAAGAAAAGATCATTTGTCACCACCTTCCGCTAGCTCAGGACACCGCGGCTGTGAAGGCAGCCCACACACCCCTGGAAGAGGCCCAGAGAACGGAGGACTGTGATGGCCTCGGCTGGCCATGAAGACCACAGCAGGCAGCACCACACTTGTGGCCAGCAAGCGCCCAATCACACAGGCTGTGACGGGCTCTGAGACCCTGCTGTCACCAAGGTCGATGCCTCAGTAGGGCTGACAGAGAGAAGCAGGCATGTGTTTGGCTACTGATTACGATGCTTCAGATGTTCCAACAAAACTGTGATTGTCTAAACGGAGTCCAGCTGGCTAGTTCTAAATATATTTTTCACCGGAAGAAAAACTGATCACTGTGAAAACTGTGGTAACAAGAGAATGATGAGAGAGAAGTGCCGGACACAAACTGTACTCTGTGAAGATAACGTGCCTATCCACACCGGCAGGAGGGGATGTACAAAGGGGGAAAGGATGATTCAACTTGGGAACAGAATTAAAAGTGTGAATGCTTTCAGAGCTGCCGAATGGTGGTGGCAGCTGTTCTTTTTAAAATACTTTTAAAAAATTTTTAAATTTTTTTTGTGGTACCAGGGATTGAACTCATGACCTCGCATTTGCCAGACAGGTGCTTATGCCACTGAGCTAAATCCCCACCCCTTAAAATACTTTTTAAACAGGAAATAAACAAACACTTCCTGTTGCCTAACCTGACCCCAGCTTCTCCGTAAGGGCCTATTTTCCTAAGGAAGATCTTCGGGGACTGGGGCTGGCTGCAGCTTGGACACAGGCGGAGAAAGGAGCCCCAGGCCAGGTAGGAAGCAGGGGAGCCCGAGCCTAAAGCCAACGCAGGGGAAGCAAGCGGGGCTCTCATAGGGAGCTGAGCAACGCTCCCCAACACAGCCATGCCCAGACTGACGCCACAGACCAGCAGTCCAAATCGTCCTTCCGTTCACACTTCCGCATCTGTCCTGTCCTTCAATGTAGGTGTGATGATGCCTTCACTCTGCAGGTGACCAAACCAAGGGACAGAGGGCTTGACTGTTCTGGGTGCCAGAGTTAGTGGCAGACCCATAACTAGAACCCAGAGCCCACTGGCTCCTGAAATAGGGAGTTGCTCTGCACCCTAGGTGCCTCCCCTGTGTTGGTTCTGTTTGGGATGAAAGGGGCAGGTCCTTATCTCCTAAGGCCTGCTGTGCTAGAAGCCGGCACAGGCTATCCTGCCCCAAACTGGCCAGAGTGTTCTAGCTTTGGCCACCACTCCACAGACAGGCAGCCTGCAGACAGGACCCGCCGATGGGTCTGTGGGGCCTCCGTGCAACCACTGTGTCACAGCAGACCACCTCTGGGCACTGAGCCGGGCGGGCCAGGCCAGGAGCAGCCGCTGGACTCCTCATGGCCGCCACATAGAGCACAGAGGGGGAGAAGGCAGCTCAATCTGGACTCAACAGCCAAAGCCCATCCCACGCGCCTCACAGGCTGGGGGAAGGGGAGGCCCTGCCTCGCCCTGGACAGCCAAGGCAGACAGCAGCCCTGATATGCACAAGTCCAGCTAAAGACGGAGCACTGCCCTACAGCACAGAGGCCCCCAGCACCCACCTCCTTCCAGGAGGCTGTCAAAAGGGGCTGACAGTGTGCGTGGGGATTGCTGCTTGCCACTCACTGGATGTTTGGGTCTGGGGTTTGAATCCTAGGTCAGGTGGTACTGGGACACATGGAGCTCATCCCCGAACTTCAGACCTTACCACCCAGGGTGGCCAGGGGGCTGATATCCCACCTGCACTCTCAGCACCAAGATCCTTGGGCCACTAACCACATTCTCTCTGCAATCTGGGAGGTGTCACAGGAGGCGCGGGATTTGAACAAAAGGGAACAATGAAGAAAGAGAGTGACTTGTGCACTATTCTGGAAGATTCTGCCTACCATCACTGCCACCAACCAGAAAGGCAAAACCTCAGCTGAGGTCCAGGGGCAAGGAGGCAGCAGAAGACTGAAACATAAAGCCAGCAAGGCTCATCTCTCAGTTGAAACAGCAACCAACCCCAAGCCCAAGCCTGGAGCCGGAAGGAGTGCAGTGGGGGCTTCAGTTGCTTCTCACTGCTGAGATGAAATACCTGACACCCAAAATTAAAGGGAGAGAGGTTTATTTAACTCAGAGTATGTGTCCATTTCAGTCCATGATCAGCTGGCTCCAAGGAAGGTGGTATGGCAGTGGGGTGTCATAGAGAAGAAACAGTCCATGGCAGGTGGAAGGCAGCGAAGCAAGCGAGGGACCTTAGCAGGATCTTTCTGCGCCTTTTATAGTCTATCTGGGCTACCGAGATAGACTATAACCAAACCAATCTGTAGACCAATTTAGCAATCACTCACCCTTAATCCCAGCATTCCACACTCTAGATTCATCCACTTCTGAAAAAGCCTGAGGCTTCTGGAGGACATCTGGACACAAACCATAACACCACATCTCTCATGTGACAGTCACCAGGCCCAGGACCAAAGGAGATGGGCACTGTCCATTGGGAAAATCTGGGAAGGGGAGGCCAATAGCAACTTACATATTCCTATCTATCTTTTCTTTTCCCATAATTGTTTACTTTTACAATTGTTTTGTAATGTGAATTTCACAATGGAACCCAAAACTGGCATTTCATCCCTTGAAAATACTTGGTAGTTGAGTTCTAATGCTGTGAGTGATCTTCATTAAATATCTTTATTTCTATATATTGGTTAATATATCTTGAATTCAAAGATTGTATCAGTTGGGTGATATATAACATACAACTGAGTGATGATATTCATCATTGCATGCATGTCTGTGATCCCTAGAGACACCGTCATGCTGTGACTCCCCCTGAAGATGACATGGAAGCTGAGGCCACCTTCCCCAGGGCTATGCCCAGCTTGCAGTGCCCTGAAGACCTGACATGTGGCCTCTTAGTGGGCAGCATGAGTTTCCCAGAGAACTGACTATGGGAAAATAATACTTCCTAACTTAAAGCTATCTTGTGTCTGATGCTCTGGGCCAACATGAGGTGCATCCACAGAGGTGAGGGAGACAGACATGGAGACGGTGGGAATAACCCCGAAGGCTGCTCAACAGAAGAGATGAAAAGCTTGCCAGCAAGAAGGGGCCTCAGGTCTAAGGCTCTGGGAATTCCCTGACCTGGGGCTCGGCTGCAAAGGCCTTGGGAGCGTCATTCCTCAACCATGTAGTGGACACATTCCTGGGTCTCTTTCTTTCTTCAAAGTATAAAATCTCCCAGAAGGAAAACTTTGCAGGAGAGAATGCATTTAATGCAAATTTAATGCTGCACTGATCATTCCAAAGGGCAAATGGAATACTCTCCCCAAAACCAACCACAGGGGAACAGAACGGTGGAGACGGTGTGGCAGTATGGAGAGGAGGAGCCTACACTGCTGTTAAGAGTTAAAATGAATTTGCAGCATAAAGTGGTAAACTGGACAGGGCCCTTGGCTCCGGCAGTGTGGACAGAAAAGGGCCCTGTCCCTGTCCACCTGCCTGGTCCTCAGCCTAGCTGCCCTCTACTCCACAGGGAAGACGACGGCACTAGGCCTTCACCAGGGCCAGGGAGCCTGGGGTCTGAAGGGTGAACTGGGCTCTGTGGGATCTGAATCCCAGAGCCAGCCCCAGGCCTGCGGGAAAGAGAGGAGATGCATGTGCAGGCCCCAGGAGAGCGGGTTAATGAGGGAAGGCTGCTGGGAAACGGCCTGCGGTTTTCACACAGGGAATGAGTTTTGAAGTCCTGCAGTTCAGAGCACCCTCATTCCGTAACAGCAGCTGAGAAGATTCCAGAAGGAACGCATGCCCAGATGGAAGGCCAAGCCTGGAGGAGGTGGACCCAGTCCAATGCCGGGAGCCTAGGCCTGGGTGCTGACATGGGCCCTGCACCAACAGAGAAAGGCAGCAGGTCACCTGCTTCATTCTCTCTCCAGCCCTGAGAGCCTTGACAGTTACCCCAAACTAACATGGTGACAAAAGTCAAGGCCCTGACCATCTGCGGGAAAAGAACCAAAACTTAGAGAAAGAAGAGGCCCTGAAAGTCACTAGGAAGTTTTCTGATGGAGTGAAACACTGCTCAGCTCTGGAAACACTCCTGGTCCTGGGGGGTGGGCAGCCTCTGAGCGGGCTGGAAGGCTGGGGGTACATGGCCCCCACAAGAAGGGGCCCAGTGGACTGAGGTACGATGGTTGCCTCCTGCCCTCCTGGGCAGGGTCTCTTCACAGTAACAGATGCGCGGAGCTGCTCGCATGCCTCTGCCTGCAGAGAGCGGCCAGCTGTGTCCCCTCTCTGCGGCGCTGGCTCAGGCCGGGCTCCGTGTCTGGCTAGTGCAGGGCTGAGAAGGAGGAGGAGGAGGAGGAGGAGGAGGAGGAGGAGGAGGAGGCGGCGGCCCGTGCTGCTCCCAGGGGCCCTGGGCTGCTACAGTGATGCTCTGGCAAGGCACTCGCAAGTTAATTACAGCACGGCAGCCCAGAGGGATCTGGATAAATGAACTTGGCCGGGGAGAAGCGAGGTTTCTGCAGCATCCTGGGAGACAAGGCGGGAGACAGGGCGGCGGAGGAGAAGAGCAGCGGTGTCCAGGCCTTGCATGTGCACGGGGCTGGGCACACGCGCAAGTCTGCAGGTTCTGGAAGGGGTGCATGTGTGTGAACCCCCCATCTGTTGCAGGCTGCTGCTGGACACGGTGTATGCTTGTGTGACCTGTGTTATGGACCCGTCAAAGGCTCTGAGCAAACCCACAAGTGTTCAGCAAATAATCTTTCCTGATCTTATTTTTAATTTACCCAAATTCATGGGAGTTTCCAGGCCACCTGGACGACCAAAGGTCACCAGATCCCGCCAGGTGCCCACCCACCCTCCCCTGACGTCTAAGCAGGGGAGGACACGTGAGGCAGGAAACAAGGAGCAGAAAGACCAAGGCCACAGCCAGGCAGCTCCGAGCCCAGAGCTCACCCTGCAGCTGAGGTCCAGCATGTGAGAGCTAGAAACCAGTGCTGCCACACTTAGGAGGCCACGTGTGCCGTCCCTGTCCAAAGGATGGGGTCACAAAAATCAAAGTACAGCCATCAGTCCTCTATACAGAGGTCAAAGGCAAACAGTCCTCTGTGGGAGACCTAAACCTGGCCTCCATTCTAAGACAATAAGCCATCCTCACATTTCCAAGCTAAACACTAGGGTTAAACTTCTGTTTGGAGATAAATTCCTATCTCTCAGCCTTCCCTGGCTTCCCCCTCACCGGACACTGCACAGTACGGGACCTCCCACCGCTGCTTGGTAACCTGCTGACATCAAAGGCTCCGGTTCCCGCGCTTCCCTAACAAAGGATTCTTGGGCTCCTGAACTATATATATTGGCGCACCTCCCCTTAATAAACGAGACTTGATCAGAAAATTTGACTTGTCTCCATTTCTCATGTCTCTTGTCCCTTTCTCATCCCCACACCTCCTCTAGAGCCTTCGTTGATTTACCCGCGGGTCGGGACAGTCCTCCAAGAGAGCTCGGGAGAGCAGAAGGGTCCCGTCCCACATGGAGATGACTGCTCTCCCAGGGCCGAGCATGTGGGCCTTGGGTCTGGAACCCTAAGGAGTCCCCAGGGACAGGGGCCCCTGTGTGGGCCGAGGTAGCTGCAGTCTCAGCAGAGAGCCCTTTGGGTCCAGAGACAGCCACGTGTGCGGTACCTGGAGCTGTCGCCAAGCAGAGCTGGCACCAGGTGGCACTCCGGGGAGGTTTGGTGAGCTAATGAGCGTCAACTAGAGACATGGCCCAAGGGCCGAGCCATCACGCTAGAGCAGCACTACCAGAACTTTCCTCAGTTAATATGGAGTCCCTGGCCACACACAGCTACAGACCAAGCACATGAAGTGCGGCTCGTAAAACCAAAGAGCTGGCATTTAACCTAATTTAACTTATATCTAATGGTGACAATGCAGCCCCATGGTAGAGGGCTTCTCTAGAGTGCTCAAGGCCCTAGGTTCAATCCCCAGCACTGGGAAAAAAAGAAATTAAATAGTTACACACGGCCCTGGCTACCACACTGGACAGCGTGGCTCTAGAGCAGTGCGGCAGCTGACAGTACCGTGTTAGAGCCACGCATGCCCTCCACTACGCAGCCGCTGGCCACACGCCACACCTCTCCGCCCCTGCAAGCGGCGACCCTGCCATTCTGGCTGCTTCCAGGCTGAAGTCCTCAGAGGGCCACTGACTCCTCTCCTCCATCCTGTCTCCATCGGCCCAGCTCCCCTGCAGAGCACACCCAGAAGCCTCCCCTGCCCACCCCTCTGCCCTGAGCCACTGTCGCCTTCTGCTCAGAGCCCTGCCCTGCGGCCAACTGGTCTCCGGGCACCTTCTGCCCTGTCTCCTACCTCAGCAGCTGCGTGGGTCTATTTAAGACTAAGACCCTGCCCACTGTAGCTCCTAAACCGCTCGGGGACGACCAGGGCCCTCATGCGGCCTGCAGGACCAGCTCACGTCACCTCTGCCTCCCCCGACTCCTGCTCCGCCTGCACTGACCTCTGAGAGGTGGTGTGACCGCAGGGCCCACACGGCATGGTTTCTCCTTTCACTGCCTCGGGGCTCTGCCCCAGCCTCACCTTAGCTGGTCCCCCCAGCCACAGATACCCAGCGGCTCCCACCACGCTCTGCAGCCTGCTCTGTGGCCTGCGCTCTCTACTTCCCGTCTGCTACCCTGGTCCCCAGGGCCCAGAAGGACCCTGAAACACCTGAGTGTGCATGCGAGCTCGCAGACCTCATGGGCATCCCATTCCATTCCCATTTCACGGACAAACTGGGGCGCAGTGGGCCTGAGAGCCAGGGCTGACCCCAGGCTCAGTGGCCCAGCCAGGATGTGAATGTCCTGTGCTAAGCCCCTTGTATTCCCAAGACAGTTAAAAATGCATGTCATGGGCCAGGGATTTAGCTCAGTGGCATGAGCGCCTGCCTTGTAAGTGTGAGGTCGTGAGTTCGATCCCTGGTACCAAATAAAATAAATAAAATAAAATAAAATAAAATAAAATAAAATAAAATAAATGTAGGTCATTACACAGAATTGCAAATCTTTAACAGTTACACATTTTTAAAACCCTGAGCAGGCCAAACAAAACAGATACCCACAGGTCAGGTCCAGAGGCTACCTCACAGGTTCTCTGAGGCAGTGGACCTTCCTCACAGAGCCCTCACCACGAAGAAGTGTCCACTAATGACAAGTGAAGGGGCGGATGCTAAGCAGGTGCTCAATTAAACTACCAGTATTACGAAGGTATTACTAAATGCAACTTCGTTCTTACAACCAGGCCAAGGCAGAAAACAGCCACACCGGCCACACACTGTAACTTTGTGACTATAGGGGGACAAAGTGCCGTGGGAGGTCACAGCAAGGGCAGACCCCTGCTCAGAGTGACACAGCTGTGCATAGGGCCATCTGCGGTACTGTCCTTACCACCAATGCCCAGGGCCACCCTGTCACAACAGGGTCCTCCCACTGCCACCAGGAGCCACCATGGCTTTAGGATAGCGATGGTGAACCTTTCAGAGCTTTCAGTGACAACAAACAGCCTGCTGCGGCACATGTGCCAGAGGTTTGCCAGCACTGCTCTAGGACAGGGCACTCCCTGCCGGCACCGCTGCGGCATCTGTGTTCCTCAGTCAGGAACCCGGACGCTCTGTGAAATCCAGAGGCAGGAAGAGCAAGAACCAGCAACAACAGGAGAACTGACTCCTTCTCATATCAGGGAGAGTCCTGGTAGGCTTTCTCCCACCGACAGCCAGTCAGGGCTCAGTCAGCAACCAAAAGCGTCAGATCCAGCCAGGCACAGGTCCGTGGAGGAGCTGAGATGGCGAGAGTACTCCAGGCAGGGCTGGAACTATCTGGGGTTTGACACATCAGCCTCCGATGACATGGGGACATCACCCCAGCCAGCGATGAGAGGAGGGCGGGCACACACTGCCCTCCCCATGCCAGCCTCCTGCCCCCCTTCTGCCCCACTGCTCTGCTGCCAGGCTGAACTCAGCACTTGACCTTGGCCCTGGAAGCCCAAGAACCCCAGGGGGCAGCCGGCCTCCCTGCGGCCCTCCTGGGTAAGATCAGCTGAGGGCTGAGATGACTCTAAACATGTCCTCAGAGCCAGAGGTCTTGCGGGGAAGGGTGAAGCAGGACTGGGCGAAGGGCGGAGAGGACTGGGGTTCAGGAAAACAAGCAGCAGATGCTGAGTCCAGAGGCCTGGGGCCCCAAGCACAGGGATTCGGGGAGCAAAATGGACTTTCAGGGCAGAAGGCCACCCACCTGGCCAACAGTGGCACAGCCCTGGTCACCAAGGTCCTGCTGTCGTGCTGGACAGAACAGAGCAGGCATGCTGCTCCTGTGTATCCCCTCGGGGGCTGTGCAGAAGGCCCCTGTGTTCCCCAAGCCACATTCCCCAGGGAGCCGAGAAGGGAGCAGCTGGTGGTCTTTCTGGAGCCCTACAAAACCCCACCCGGCTGTACCATAATGTCCCAGGCCCTGGCCTCCTCCTTCCAAAGAGCGGGCACCAGTGGCATCTCTCCTTGCTGAAGAAGGGCCAGGCAGAGCAGGCTCCTCTAGCAGGGTGCGGCCTGAAGGAAGAGCAGACCTGTGCTGGCCTCCCCTGCTGCCCCTCCATCCCCCCCCCGCCCCCGCCTCCTCTAACCAAGTCTGAGTGTGCGTGAGAGAGGTGTGGAATTCTGCAGCTTGCATTGGCTCCAAGCAAGTGCTGGGAGACTCCCTGGATGCCCGCTGTTGCCGAGTGGCAGCTGGGGCGCTTAGCAACCCTCAAGGTCCCGTCTAAGCCCTGGAGGATGTCATATGGGAATCCCAACAAACAATGCCAGTTCCTCCCTCTGGGCCTCCAGCTCCACCCTGACAAGCAGAGAGGTGGCAGAGAGGCAGAGGTCCACTTGGCCACCTGCCTGGTAGCTAAATGCCACCAGACTGCCTCCCAGCCAGAACTGTATCTGGCAGGTCACTCTCAGAGTGTGTCTCAACCACAAGGCTGTGCAGTGGGCCGGGCCCAGCTCTACCTGCAGAGGAGGCTGAGGCCGGTGGGTCCCTGTGGCACAGCCATGGGGGTCCCAGACTCTTCTCGTCACCCAGGAGTTCACTGTCTCCTCCTGTTCACTGAGCAAGACATGCCAGCCTGCTAACACAAGAGGGGCTCGCTCCTTCCAGGGGACAATGGCCATCTGGCTGCCCATCTCCAGGAAGACTCCAGTCACCTCCCTAATGGTGAGCAGAGAACCTGGGTGGTACTGCTATGACCAGGCCACCCTGGGCCTCACTGTGTGGCAGTGGAGGCAGAGGAGACGCAGGGAGGGGACTGACCACGAGGGTCACACAGCTGCAGAAGCAGGGCAGCTCCCTCCTGCCACACAGCCCTAAGGCCAGTCAGAAATCAAGGCGGGTACACCTGATTTGACAGGCGAGGCTTGAGGCCTGGCTTCTGAAAGGAGGCCACAGAGAGGAGAATCAGTGCAACCCCAGCGCCCCGGAACCCTGAGAGACAGCTTGGCACCGTGCACATGCCCAGCCCAGCGTGGACGCAACCTCACAGCCTTAGGTACACGACGGCCTCGTGCTCCCCCGCCAGCACTTCCTCACCTGCAGGCTCGCTTTCATCCCAGCCAGGGCTCTGGCAAGAGCAGGTGACGGGACCGTGTGGCCTCCATGACTGGCCACACTCGGCTGCCAAGATGCACTAACCTGAGCTCCTGGGACACGAGAACAGCCCAGGGTCCACCCACGCCCAATGTCGCCCACGTCAGCCCAGTGCCTGCGGAGGACAACCTCTGTCCTACCTGGAACCTGGGAAGGACACACAGCCCAGCCAGCTCCCATCTGCTGACGCTCCGGCCAACGATCCCTAGGCGCTGGGGCTGGGTCACATCAGGTAACAGCACCACAGGGCTTCACAGTTTTCACTCTCACCTCTGCCTTTACCCTCCACGGGGACTCCCAAACCCGTGAGGATATTATTTTTAATCCCAATTTTTGCGAAGACTAAACTGAAACAGGGACTCAAACTACCAGAGTCAGGGAGAAAGCGGGGCAGCAGCCAGGGCTGCCCCCTGATCGAGGCTGGTGGAAGCCTTGGCTACAAACCCCAGGTCCCACTGTGCCAGAGGGCGTCCCCTCCTGTGCAGACAGTTGCCACCCGTCGCAGGCCCAGGAGAAGGCGGTGGGAGGGGCCGGGATCTTGGTCTGAAGTTCTCCCGAGCAAGGACCATCCCAGGGAACTGGGCTTCCCAAAGCAAATCAGTCTTTTGGAGATAAACAAGGAAAAGTTAAGGTGCCTGGGAAGGATATAAATTGTTTGAGCCCGTGTATGGGTCGACTTGGCAGAATTTATCAATACCAAACATGCACGTAGCTGCTTCCTCAAAAAGTTAAACACAGATCTACATACGACGCAGCTCAGGGTATAACCCGAGAAGACAAGCAGACCTTGGGGCCTTGAAGACAAGACCCGGCAGACCTCGAGTAACCTGCTCCTGACAGCTCTGTGCCTAAGGACAAAAGGATAAAGGAGAAAAGGGTGGCAGGCAGGTGCCGTGTGGGTGTCCCGGGGAGGGCCATGCTGTAGCGGACAGTGCTGCAGGATCCCGGCCTGGAAGGAGGATCACTGTGAGTTCAAGGCCAGGCTGGGCTACATGGTGAGTCTCAGATCAGCCTGTCTCAAAAACAGAAAAAGAAAATAGGAACAGGTAGGCCTTATCTCAATCTGATAAAGCCATTTATGATACCTTCAGACAAAGGACTAACATCTAGAATATATAAAGAACTCAAAAAATTAACCCCCCAAAATAAAATACCCAGTCACAAAAGGGCAACTGAAGTGAATAGCCACTTTCCACAAGAAGCAGTACAAATGGCCCAGTAAACACAGTGGCACCTCAGGTTACAGACCTGACTCCTTCCACAAGTCTGGCTGCAAACCAAGTTGGATCAAAACCGAATCAAATTCAATGGTTAGGCTCGATGGTGACCTTATGGAGAAATTTAACCTGGTTCTCATCCAGTTTGGTCTGTGACCAGAATCATGGAGAGAATTAAGTTGCTGAGCTGAGGAAGCACTATATATTGGAAAAATGTTCAATGTCTTTGGCCATTACAGAAACATAAAGCAATTCTGAGATTCGATCTTACTCCAGACATCATCAAGAAATCAAACAGTGTAATAACAAATGCTAGTGGGGAAAAAGAAATCCTACCTTGTTGGTGGGAATGTGAACTAGTATAACTCTATGGAAATCAGTATGGAGACTCCACAAAAAACTGAAACTACAAATTCCTCTTGACCCAGCTACTTCCCTCTAGGTATCTTCCTGAAAGATGTAAAGACATCATGTTACCGTGATACATGCAAACCCAAGTTCATAGCAGCATAATTCGTTAATAGTTAAATCGTAAAGCAGTCCATCAACAAATGAATGGATAAAGAAAATGTAATTAGGCAAATTGAATACTACTCTGTCGTGAAGAAGGATAAACCTGAGTCATCTGTAAGAAAACGGATGTGCCTTCAGACCATAACGATCAGTGAAATAAATCAGGCACAAAGGCCTATCACACAAGCTCTCTTATATGAGAAACTCAAAGTATAAATAAATTAAACAGCAAAATAAAAGAGAAAAGGAAATAGGAAGAAGACCAAGAGATGAAGGTTGGGGGAGGGAAAGGGGCATAAAAATTGAGACGCATCATGTTCATGTACCATCTATGCACAATGCACGTGTTTACCATGTAACACTAACATGTACTAATTTTTAAAAACTATCCTTGTATGTCTGAAATAAATTTGTTTCATCCTGAAAAGTCCTCTGGGCCAGCTAAGTGATACACAGGCACTTTAAAACACGCACAGAGCCTGGTGGGATGCCAGCGTGGTGTAGAAACTGGACGGGCACCAGGGCTGTGATGAAGCCAGTGAAGGGAAAGTCTTTAAATACGTTCAGGCTACAGGAGGCCCTCAGGAAACGTGGGGTCCCAGGCTCAGAGGAAGGGGACAAGTATCATGGCCAATAATCCTGGTCCTTTGTCACATGAGGCCAGGGAAACTCTCCTTCTAAAATCTGCCTTGTTGCTGGGCCTGATGGCACACACCTGTAATCCCAGTTGAGAGGCTGAGGCAGGAGGATCACCTCAAATGCGAGGCCAGCCTGGGCTACATAGTAAGTTCAAGGCCGGGCTGGACTGCAGTGAGACCTTGTCTCAAAACCACCACCCCCTCAAAAAAAAAGAAGACAAAAAAAAGAAAATTAAAAATAATAACAACAAACAAGACCTGCCTTAAGAAACAGAGGAATCCAAGGCCCAGCACAGAAACTTTTAGATCTCAATGAGAGAAAAAAGCCCGCGACAGAGGACGCTGGCAGCCGTCAGCTCCAGGCCGAGGCCCGCCACGGTTCACGCGCAGCTACCTGAAGGGCGTCAGTGCTGGGGCCCAGTGGTGTGGCCTGGAGAGGCAACAGACGACGAGGGGAACCAATGCTGCACCCAGAGCCAAGAGGGCTGTTGGGAGGGGGAAGGTCCCTGGGAGGCACAGGCCTCTAGGCACCTGCATCCTTTCTCTTTGGCTCTCTCCCTCTTTCCTAGCTTCCTGGCTGCTGTGAGGTAAGCCTGTGCCACGTGCTGCCACTGGGACACTTCTGCCTCACCACAGGCCGAACGCCACAGAGCAGCTAATCCAGCTGGAGCCTCCTATACCGTGGGGAACAAACCTTTCCTTCTCCAAACGGTGGCTCTCAGCTGTTTGGTTACAGCAATGCAGAGCTGACTAACACGAGACCCGACACAGCGTTCCCTCCAGGCCGGGACCCAGAACAAAAGCCCCATCGCCCCTGTGGCAGGATCTACGAAAACAATTTCAGTCAATCCAGAGCACGGAGGACCTTGGGACACAAAATGGCATGATACCCAGCGCAAAGGATCAGAGCGTTTCAAGAAGTGGAGATAAACCTGTGGGTGACACGAAACTGGTGGCTATAATCTCAGGAGACCTCTGAAAAGCATTCGAGAGGAATTCAGACCAAAGCCCATTTACAAGGCTGAGTCACAAGAGACCCAGGAGGACCATTCTGTCACAGATCAGGCTGGAGCACAGCCAGTAAACAGACTGTGGGGACAGCAGGGCCTTCTCCAGCGGGAAAAGGTAAACAGGGGGAGCCCTGGGGGCTGGAGGCTCTTCCTAAGTGACTTAGGGGGAAGGAAGGAAGGAAGGAAGGAAGGAAGGAAGGAAGGAAGGAAGGAAGGAAGGAAGGAAGGGGACTGGCCTGCTCATGGGAGCCAGAGGTAGGACTGCAGGAGGGCCCCGCCTGCTCTCGGCACACAGTAGGTACTCAGCGCCAATCTGCAGTTGAATGGCTGGGTGGGAGAGGGGAACGGGCAAGAATGGCACAGAAGAAAAAGGAATTCAAAAGAAACCATCCTTGCTTTTCATCTGAGAAGAGAACCCAGGGAGTTCCCGCTCCGACCTGGACAACCCTTTTCTGTGAAAAATGTTTATTACGGAAAAAACAAACAGAAAGAGGGGGAGAGGGAGGTTAAGATCAAGCACAGAAGAGGCTCAGGATGGGAATCCCCAGCAGCCTTATGCAGCAGCCCTCTACTGCCAGGAGCCCCTGGTGGCCAAGTGGGCAGAGAACCCTGCAGGGCTCCTCCCGGGTTCCAGGCCCAAGGCCTCCCCGCTGAACCCCCATGGCAAACCAGGTGCCTCACCTGCTGCTGGCTCTGCTCCTCCAGGTTCATCTTCACCTCCAGCGACTGGCGGGCTTCCAGGAAGGCTTTGCGGTGTTTCCGGTCAGCCATGTAGTAGGACATGATGCCCACAACGATGGCACACAGGTAGAGGAAGACATTGGCCAGGATCTGCACCCAAGGAGGAGGACAGAGAAAGACAATGGTGAAACGCATCTCCGGGAAGGAGGGATGGGGAAGGTGGCTGGGACCACGATCCATCTGGAGATTCTTGGGGTGCAGGAGGAGCCCACCAGAGAGGGCTCTGACCTGGATGGCTATTTAGGTCCTTGCCCCACCAGCCAGATGGGTGAGATCCTTCCAGTAGCATAGCTCTGGGCCTGGAACAGAGTGAGTGAGTGAGAGAGAGAGAGAGAGAGAGAGAGTGTAGAATGGCCCCGGGAGGCTGCACACTGGCCAAACCCCTCCTCCGGTGGGGTGGGAGTAGGCCTCTGCCACCCATACACCCGGTCATTTGTTCAGTCAGCATTTACTGAGCCTGCACCTTCCAGGTGTTCTCAGATGCGATGCTGATGGGCTGCTATGCTGACTCTCTGAGGCTAAAAGGACCCCAAAACCACATCCCCTGAGCCTGCTCCAGGCAGGGTCTATCTCCTGCTGGGCCCCTCCTGCTTCTCTGGTGCCAGCTCCACTCCTGCCCACCTGGTTCCCGAGAGCCTGCCCAGGGAGGACCGATGCCTCCTGTCAGGTTCTGCACGTAAGACAGAAGTTGAGAGGCAGGGAGGAAAGGAGAGCTGAGAATGTTTTCCCAGGTACAGAGGACCCTTGAGTTATGACCGGCCTCACATACAATGTGATTTACAGACGCAATTTTAGGTTTAACTTACAACCAAAGTCTCGAGATCCAACTCATATGCGACCACTTGTGCATTTGTAAACAAAGGCTCACGATGCCAGAAAAGCATAGGGAAGCGGCCATAGGCATCAGTCTGAGCCAGGTGCACGTCTGTGGGCATGATTTAAGTCAGTGCTTTATATGATCGCTATGTTTACAGCTATCAAAATAGCCCCAAAAAGACTAGAAAAAAAAAAAGCTAAGGAAGGAAGTGAAGGTAAAGAAAGCAATCACAGTCAAAAAGAAGCACACTGTGGGGAAATAAGAGAGTGCTGTCCGTGTGACTGAGCTTGCTCATCTGGAGCCTGTGGAAATCCACATCTCCGCAATCTCACTGAGAAAGACTTGTACAGTGTAAGAAAGCTGGTGTGGTTGAAGGAGTCACTCAAATTAGTAAGTCACGATCAGCGACTTGTTCAGTGTCACATCACTACTGAACAAAGTTAAAGAAAAGATAGAAATAGACAATCTTAGACCAGTTTTTAGTTCTGAAAAGGCTGAGACCCAGTGAGCCAGAAGCAGGTCCTAGTGGGCTACAGACTCTCCCAAAGAGAGACAGGGCAGCAGAGAGCCGGATTCCCGATGGGGACTCTCCTTCCAAACCATAACCACCTTCCATTTCATCCTCCCTTCCTGCAAGCCAAAGATGTCAACTTGAATGGTGAGAACAGTATGAAATTGATGATTCTGGTAAACTAGGCACATTTTATAACTTTTTGGTGAATACACTAAGAAAACTACTGGTGTTTCTGGTCAATTAAGCATATTATACGACCCCTTTTTATTATGAAAAGGTTAGTTATGGGGTGCTTTGGGAGGTTTGGAATGCATTACAGGCATTTCTTATGGAAAAAATCATCTTGATTTATAACCAACTTGAGTTACAATCAGCCCTTGCAAATGGATTGAGTCCCCTCTACTGGGGACTGAACCCAGGGCCTCACACCCACTAGGCAAGTGCTCTAGTGCTGAGCTATATCCCTGTCCCTTTTAAAATTTTATTTTTTAAACAGGGCCTAAGTTGCCCATATTACAGAAAGCTAAGTTAGGTAGAAATGTTATAGGCAGGGGCTGGAAATATAGCTCAGCATCACAAGCATCTGCCTGGCAAGCACAAGGTCCTGAGTTCAATTCCTGGTTACCCCCCCAAATATTATAAGCAATCAGACAGAGCTGGGCCCTCAGAAGGGTCAGCTCAGAGGATGAGAACACAGTACAACCGAGGGTGAAGGTGCGTTCACTGGAGGCCAGGCCTCAAGACAAAGATGAAGTGACTCCACCCACCGCCCCAGGAATAAGCAGTAAAGAACGATATTTAAATAGGCATTAGTCATCTGAGTGGGGCCTTGACCCACTTCTTCCAGGAAGGGTCCCTGTTCTCCCCATGCCCACCTGCTGCAGGGCTGCTTCCCCATTGGGTCAATATTACCTAAGCAACTACACTTGTGAGCTTATTGGTCGATCATAGTTCTGTCCCACCTTATACCCACCTCTGGATTTTGTACCCACATCATGATTTTGCTCTATAAAACTTCCTTTGAGAATCGGACTCATGGTCAACCCACTTTTCAGGTCCCCTTCTGGCTCTCTGAGCAGCTGTCTTTCCCTCACTAAATATTTCCCACTCTTCACCTCACTTGTTCCTTAGAATTCATTTTTCAATTTTGGGGAACATGAACTCAGCATATCAGACATCTATCAGATCAGGAGTTATAATATTTCCCTTATATTATTTGGAGGCCCTGTATCATCCCTGTATCACCAAACTGGCTCCAAACTTGTGATCCCCCTGCTTCAGCCTCCCAAGTAACTGAGATTACAGGCATGCTATGTCTAACTTGAAGAATTTCTCAACTTCTAGCTCTAACAGAACTAAAGCTTGGATTCTGGGGTCACTGAAAAATGTGGGGAGGTCAGTTTTAGATTTTTTTAACATAATGGTTTAATAGACAGTAACATACTAGTTTCCAGTATTAATTTTCTGAGTTCTCCTGGTTACAACACACTTTCTCTCCTGATGACAAAACAGCTTTTGTGTTTCTTCAGGACTGATGGGTGGCACCCTAAGGACCCACCGCCACCACCATGCCCGGCAGAATGTTCCTGTGCTGAGCCTCAGGGGCGCTCAACAAGGCCCCCTGGGAAATGACTGACAGGAGGTATGGTATCAGAGCTGGTCACAGTCACCCCACGCTCCTCTGAGGGCTGTTTCCGACACCTCATGGCCTGCGGGACTCTTAGGCCTGGACACGCCAACTCCCTACTGCTGGGGCAGAAAGGGGGATGAGCGGGTCACTTCAGAGTCCTCTGAGACACCCCTGCACCTCTGCCTCGGTGCCCTCCACCAGGAGTGGGCTGTAACAGTGGCCCCTGGCCCCTGAGTAAACACCTGGTCATCTGAAAAGCTGCCAAGTGTGTCCAGTGAGTTGCACCAACTTATCCAGACCATGTTGGTCTCAAAAATAATGTAGGGGCCCAGGATCCTCCAGTGCCCAGAGGCCGTGTTCCTGCAAGCCATGTGGCCTTGGAGATCTGCCTGCCCCCAGGCTCACAGGGCTCTGGAACAGGGCACTGCTGGGTAACAAGCGTGGGCTTGTGTCCTGTGCCTCCTCACTGTACAGTATGGCAGCCACGGGGCTGCAGCTCTGGACTTTTGGATAAGAAGCGGCATGTGGAGGCTGAGGCCCTGGGCCCCACACACCCAGTCCCCACCTTCCAGCATCAGCACCCCTGGACCAGATGCGCTGGCAGGGAACAGGGCTCGCAGGACACAGGGGCACAGGGTGGGGGCATGGGGTCCTATAGGCACTGCTGAGTGTGCACGCCGGGTGTGCAAACACTCTGGGTGTCACTAATGAGGCGCTGGGAACCCCTTTCCCAGCCTTCCTCCCCTTGCCTGTATTTTTATCTGAAACAAAGCAGTTCCTCTGCCAATCCCTGCAGCTGCCATACCCAGTGGAAACTGTTACCCCAAAGGGCTAAAACTGAGAAGGTTCCTTTTTTGGATTTACTTAGGAGAAATGGATGTCTCCTCAAACCACGTTTGAAAAAAGCGTGAAGCTTCACACCTTCAATGGTGAGCAGCTGTGCAGAGGCACCGTGGGACTGGTGACCACTGTGAGCCCCCGGGAGCCGCTGCACGGTGGGGACCAGTGCCAGGCCTCGGGGAAGGACAGGAAGGTGGGCAGGCAAGGCGCTGTCACCATTCTAAACACATCTGTTCCAACTGCTTCTCATTATAGTTTAAGAACTAGAGACTGAGGGAAATATTCAGCCTCCAGGGAAAACTTGAACCCCAGTGAGAATCCGAAATGGATCTCTGCGTCACGATGACAAATGGGTTTCTTCATATCGGGCCCCGAGCACCACTGGTCTGGAATGGATTTCTGGGAGGGAGAGGCGCCTTCCTCTTCTAAACCTCTCTTCTCCAGCAGGGCTGCCCCGCTGCACCCACAGCTCTCCCCTCAGGCAGCCACCTATTCTTGGAGAGCCCTGCCCGGGAGCCCCCACTCTGGGGGCTCTTCGCACCCCGCACCACGGGCGGCCCCCTCTTCCCCATGCCTTCTGCGCCGTCCCCAAGCTGTCTGCAAGGTGCCTGGGCAAGTGGGTGCTGTGATCCTCTCTGCTGCATCCCCACGGCCCATGCCAGCCTCGGCCAGCATCAGGTGCTCAGGAAGCCATGAGCTGTGGGGGACTGAGCTGGGCAGAGGATCAGCTCAGCATACGGGATGTGGCGACCCCAGGCCCCCCAGAAACCAGCTTCTGCTGCTTGGGCCTCCTCCTTAACATTCCCAACCCCCCATCCCAGCCCGTCCTAAGAACAAAGGAAGGGAGGTGGCTCAGTCAACCACACAGGCTAGGATGGCAAAGAGGGAGACAGAGATGGCGCGGTGCCTGCTAGAGCTCAAGGGGGCCACACTCAGGCAGGGAGGGGCAGGGCGGAGCTTCGAGAAGGACGGGGTCCCTAGAACTGAGGATCAGTGTGTGCCCACCCTCTCCAGGAGGCCTGCTGCGCTCTGGGCGTCACAGAGGACGGTCTTGACCAGGGCATCAGGAGGCAGTGGAGTCTCTGGCCAGGGCAGCTCTGAGACCAGCAGCAAGCAGGAGTGCCAGCACCACCGCTGGACCCCCAGGAGGTACTCGGAGGTGGGGCTGTGGGTCCCACAGCACCCTGCAACCTCAAGGAGGTTCCCAAACGATCGGGTTGGATGCGGCTCTGGAGCATCACAGAAGTCACCTCTTCTCGTCTCATAGGCCCCTCTAGACCAGGTGGCATGACAAGGATCTATTGTGACAGAGCTGCCTGGACCCTAGAGTATCTTTTCTTTGGGGGGTGGGGGGACGGACAGGGCCTCACTACACAGTCCAGGCTGGCCTCAAACTCACAGCGATCCTCAAGCCTCAGCCTCCTAAATGCTGAGATTACAGGCATGCACCACCATACCCAGCAAGAGTCTCCTTGTATATATAAGTTTTTTAATCCTTAAATTATTTTCTAGAAATGACTTATTTCAAAAGAATTGCCACTTTAAAAAAAAAAAAAAACACCATTTAAAATGTTAATTAATGAGGCCGGGGATTTAGCTCAGTGGCAAAAGCACCTGCCAGGCAAGCGCAAGGTTGTGACTTCAATCTCTGGTACCAAAACAAACAAACAAACAAACAAACAAATGTTAATGAATAAAATGAGTGACTCTCCCAAATGGGTACATAGATAGACAGGAATTTCTGCCGTTTACACAGCCTGAAGTTTATAACAGCCCTTCTGAGCTGGCAAGTGGGAAAGCCTTTCCTCTTGGAATTCTGTGCATCACAGTGTCCTGAGCACTTCCAGCCCCTGGGAAGATGGGATACCCTGAGTTTTTAGAATAGAATTTGGGCCAGGACATGGCTCAGTGGTAGAGTGCTTGCCCTGCACAAGCCCTGAGCTCCATCTCCTCTCCCACCACCCAAAGCCCCCCCCCCAAAAGTACAAGTCATCACTGGAGTGGTCAGTGGCTCTCTGGCCCAAGCCAATCTCTCCCCGCTAGCCCATTCTAGTCTTAAAAAAAGTTCCAGAACATTCCAGAAGCAGAGAGAGAGGGGGCCGCTCAGGATCCTGGCACCCACATGGCTGCCCATGGAGACTTGTGATGCTCTGATGCCGCAGGAAGGCTACGCTGAAGCCTCTGCTCATTAAAACCTACTGAGATGTTTTGGAAAAAAAGTCTCCAGGGAGCCTGTGAGACAGGAAGGGCAGAGGAACAGACACCCCAAAGGCAGCCAGCCTGCCTCCCCCAGAAGCCAGGGGCTGTGCGGGCGGGGTCCCTGCCTCCGGGGCCACCCTCGCGGCACAAGCACAGAGGTGCTGCCCCTCCCGTAAGCTGCCTTCGCTCCAGCCACAGAGGTTCTCTCCGCTGCCCTCGGAAGTGCTGCTTCAGGACTGCAGCTCCAGCCACCAGCTCCTGTCCCCTGCCCACAGAGGTCTGCACGTTGTGACGGCTCTGTGGCTTTACCCTCAGCAGCACTTAGCACAACACCTAGTTCTTATTCTCCAGGACATGTTTACTTAGTACTATGTCAAGACTCAGCTCAGCACCCGCCCCAACAGAACCATTCATTCATTCCTTCACTCATTCATTGACACGTGCACTCACAATTGACTGAACAAGTGCCAAGGTCAGCACTCAGCAGTGAACAAGGCAGAAAACATACTTGCACCCGAGGAGCTTAAACAAGTAGCAGCCTGTTCCAGTAACTTAAACAGGTATCAGTAACTTTGGTGATAACTGACTCAACTTGAAGAGCATCCATGGGATGTCATAAAACATAAAAATGACAGGAAGTGACTAGGCAGCGCCTCACCCCTGCAGCAGTGATCACAGCCACACTCCCGCTGTCACCTCCCAGAGTGGGTGTGTTCTTTCCTGCTGACTCTGGTCATGCAAATTGCTTTGGCCGAACATGCTAGCATATAGGAAAGGAGAAGATTTCTGAAACACTCTTGCAAGATTTGCCTCTCCTCTGGGCTCCTGCCACCACAAGAACAGTATCATCAGAAGCTGACTGGAACCGCAGGATGAGAGCCCCGTAAAGATGAAACAAACCCAAGATATGGCTTGGGGCCAAATGCACCTGAGTCCAGCCGGGCCCTGCGAAACCCCTGCTGGCCCATAAACATGCGGGTCAATCTGGGCTTGCCATACACAGCCCTAGGGGAAGGCAACTGCCTGCAGTGATATTAGGGCAGCTCTAAGGGAAGCAGGGTCATTTAAACTGAGGTGCGAGTGACACACTGGAAGATCAGAGGAAAGCGTCTAGGGCAGAGAACACACCAGGCCCAAGACCCGTAGCTCTTCAGTGAGACCCCACAATGCAAGGTACATCTGTGTCCCCACGGATGCATCTGGGAGAGCCCCCCACCAGGATGCAGCACGTAAGATACCCAGAGGTCGGGGTGCGCTTTTTGCATTAGAAGGCCAGGGTGTTGCAGGGAAAGCCAAGTTAGCTGCAGGGATGGTGACTGCAGAAAGGAGGACAGTTCCTTCCACACTGCGACATTCCTCTAGACCAGGCAGCTGAAGGGAGAGACGATCTGCCAGGGCCGCTCAGCCACACGTCTGTGTGTAGACCTGGCCATCGGGACTGGCACTGGCAGGTGGGATGGTGCTGGTCACAGCTGCACAAGCACAGCACAGCACAGCACACACTACACAGGATTACCTGGCCCAAAATGTCCACAGAGCCGAGGTGGAGAAGCCCTGACTTCAGAGATGCCTCTCTGATGCCTGTGAGTAAGCTTTTTCTTAAGCCTTTGCTTTGTAGAGCTCTGCGCTCTGCAGCACGAATGTGAACTAGTGAGTTTATTCTCACATCATTTGTAGACCTTGTGGCTAAGAAGGACACAGACACTGAAGACACCAGGGCTTGATAAATGCACCCACGAAGAAGGCCCCAATCTCAGCAGTACAGACCAGAAAGACAAGCTACCTCCGTATTTTTACGTAGAAACGAATGGCTCATATTTAGCATCACACAGTGATCTGGGGATTAACCATGGAAGGTTAAGGATTAAATTTGGGGAGAATCGATGAACCCCTACAACCAGGGGGAAATCACCTTTTGCCCTTTGAGGTGGGCAAGTCCATAGCCTCTCAGAAGGGTGGGTTCCCCAGATGACTAAGCAGCACATAACCAACCTGAAGAGCCCACTCTGTTCTCGTCATTTCAATAGACACAGAAAGCACCCAGTCACAGCACCTTATGTCTTCTTATTGATGTGACCTCACTATTTAATCACCTTGGTCTCTTTCTCTGGGTCAAGTAATTTCAATTCTACTTATGGAATCCACTTTAAAGCACTTTGGCATGTTCAGGACTTTCTTTCTTTCTTTTTTTTTTTTTAGGTTTTTAGAGACAGGGTCTTGCTCTAATTCAGGCTGGCCTTGATCTTATTATGTAGGCTAGGCTAAACCTCAAACTCAAGGTGACTATCCTGCCTTGGTCTCCTAAGTGCTGGGATTACAGGCGTGTGCCACCACGCCCAGCTGGGCCTTTCTTAAAGAGCAGCCAATTTCAGGTTTTAGTCTAGGAGAGCGCCCTCCTCCATACTGAAACCCCTGTGTTGCCCACAAAGTAGGTGATTCAACACTACTGCGTTCTCCAGCAGGGTGGCGGGCCCATGATGGGTACTGGAGATTAAGAAGTGACTCAAGGGGCCAGGGATGCAGCACAGCAGTACAGCACCTGCCTGGCAAGTATGAGGTCTTGAGTTCCATTCCTGGTTCAAAAAAAAAAAAGAAATGACCTTAAGAGTCTTAAATCTAGTGGGGGTACAGAAGCTACAGAAAACAGAGGAAGAAGAGACTGATTCTGAAGAAGAGGAGAATAAGTGAGCAAAGGTTTCAGGGAGGGAGAAAAGCGTGTTGTTACATGTATCTTCATACATACGGGTATGGTGACAGAGGAAATTCAATCGCACCTCTGATGACCAATCCTTTTTTTTTTTTTTTTTCAGAACTGGGGAATGAGCCCTTGGCCTTTGCCCTGGGCCTTTTTTTTTTTTTTTTTTTTTTGGAAACAGAGTCTCAGCACATTGCCCAGATGAGCTTGAACTTGTGATCCTTCTGCCTTAGCCTCCCAGAATCCTGGCGAGACAGGAAATTGGAGAGTGTCAAAACTGGCTGGAGGGGTCCGGGATTTAGCTTAGTGGTGTAAGCGCCTGCCTGGCAAGCGCAAGGTTGTGAGCTTGATCCCCAGTACCAAAATAAATAAATAAACAAAGGCAAGGCATGGTAACAACTTACATTTAATAAAAAACAAAACAAAACAAAAAACTGGCTGGAGGAATGGGTGTGTCCTGCTAATTATAAAATCCCAGGATGCATGCACAGAACAATCCCCAAGCCCCCGCCTGTGGATGCTCCGGAGATCTCGGCAGGTTTCCCACAGGAGGCCTAAACCTGACGTCAGCCTAGGAGTGGCTGATACAGAAAGTACGTACGGCCCCATACGGAGTTTTAGCCTGTGTTCTCTCACCCTGATGCTGTAGGGCAGGGACGCAGAACCTTGTAGAGACCCAGTGCCACACTGCAAAGTGCCAACACTGCAACTGAATCTGAATACTGAGGTTTTAGTTTAGAAAAAAACAGCTCCACATTATCATCATTTGTCTGAAAGGAAAAACACAATCACACAGGTGCCGTGGGTTCGCCACCACTGCTACAGGGTGTACTTCTCTTCCTCCTTTCACCAGGCCCAAACCTGTTCTGCAGAGCCTATTTTTTCCTCTACCTTTAATAAAACTTTACCACCATTTGCACTTGAAGGAAGCTATAACACTAACTTTAGGACAGAAACGAGAAGTCATGATTTCGTATCAGTTCAGACTGACTCGTGATTAACAGTTTGCTGACCACCCCCCCAAGATGCTCAGGAGGTATGATTCACGGGGGGAAGTGGCTTTGTCCAAGGATATCAAAAGACAGTTCACAACAGCCCAACTTCCCCCAGGGATCTCTGCTCCAAAACGCAGAGCTAATAGCTCCTACTTGGACACTGATATTAGGAAAAGGCAAAAACTTAAATATCTACATAGATGCCAAACGTGCCTTTCCAGTGCTACACAGCCACGCAAAAACCTAGAAATGAGCTTGCTAACTAACGCACAATCATGCACAAACACAAGCAGGAAATTCTACGACTCTTAGAAGTAGCCCATCCTTCCAAGCAGGTCGCTGTCATTATTGCAAGGGATCCCAAAGAGACCTGTCTGAAGTCTCTCCAGGAAATCAAAACGCTGACAGGCAAGAAGTGCTGGCCACCAGCCCCTCGAGACCTGAGTCTGATTCCCAGTTCCCGAGGAGCTACGTCAGTCCTTCCTCCACAGGCACAGTGACAGGCTATAAAACCCTCCATGGGAAATGCACATCAGAAGTGTCCCAGGACCAAGAAGAGAGCTACTCCTGAGAATCTCTGGAAGACCCGAGGCTCCTCTTCAGAACACATGACTTCAGCACGGCTCTGGGAGCAGAGTCACTGATGGCCCTAATTCACCAGCTTAAATGGTCACCTGTGTTGAGGTTCCCGTTCTCAATTAGACCCATGATGTGGATAATCTTACTAAGTCTGTGGCTCCCAGGTTCTCGATAATTTATCTAATCTCCCTCTTTGCCATACTTTGTCCTCCCCAAGAAGCATGGAACTCTGACCTGATCCTCAAAGCTTTTGGGTTTGTAATAACAAAGTCACTTTCTTTCTCCCACTGAACAAGCGGCTTAGCCATCAGAGCATACAGAAAGTATGGCCCATACTGAGTTTTAGCCTGTGTTCTCTCACAGGACACAAGTGCTCTGTTTTCATTTTCATTGTTTTCTAACAGGTTTTTTTCCCCCTTCAAACCAGCCCATAGGCCACAGCAACCCAAGGAAGCTGGAAAGCAAGGAATCCCTAGTAGGTAGGGTCCATAGCTCCTTCCAGCTGGAGGAAGCTACAGAAGACACAGACCTCTACTCCACCAGCACCCCATAAAGAATTCTGGGGATAAGGGTCTCCTGGGGGGAAATGTGACAAGAGATTAGGGTGTGGCAAAGCTGGCTGGAAAAGCAGGTGAGGCCTGTTGATCACAAGGACAGGACACACGCATAGAACAAGTCCCAAAGCCCAGCACGCGGATTTCCCGCAGGATCTTAAGCAAATCTATGACAGGAGGCCTAGCCCTGAGGTCTTCTGGTGGGCAATACAAAAAGGGCAGCCTGCCCAGGGCTTCCGCCACCATCTACTCTGGCACAAAGGCTGCTCGTGCTGTAGGGTGTATTTTTCTTACTCTTACTTGTCCCAAACTCGCTCTCCAAACCCTGTTTTTCTTCCCTCCTTTAATAAAACTTTGCTACCACTTGGGGTTGTCTTGACCAATTCTTTGCTCAAGACATAAAGAACCTAGAAACCCCCTCTAGGAGATGCCAGCACCCCAAAACTCAGTTACTTAGTCACTCAGTGATAACAGGTATGCAGCACCACGCTCAGTGACCAATACTAACTGAAGAAAAGGCAAACGGTAATAAACCATATAGTTAGGAGATTAGTCCCAGGAGCAGGGTTCAAGGATGCTTGCTCGTTTTTAACCTCTAAGCAGTAAAGCTGCATTACAGCATAATTCCCCTGAGTTTCTGGAACTGACTTTGAGTGAATCTGAAAAGAAACATATTGGCCAGGTAAAAGAGAAACACACAATCAGGACACAGGAGAGATCTAGAATTGTGGAAATATTATCGTCACATAAACTTGGTGCATGAGAACTTGAAGGGAGAAGATTACCAGTGATACAAAAACTAAGCCTTGGTCCCTTCCTTGCTGCTGTACCAGAGTTCAGAACCAACTCTGCAGAATCCTGGGAGTTCGGACCTCTCGGATCAGAAAAATACCTGGAGGGCTGGGGATACAGCTCAGGGGCACACGTCTGCTCTGCTCGGCAAGCGCAAGGGTGTGAGTTTCATTCCCCGTACAGAAAAGGAAGGAAGGAGGGAAGGGAGGGAGGGACTTGGATCTTGAGGGTAAGACTTTCTGCCCATTCTCTGCACCAGAGCCCAGCAGCATCGTGCTTGAACCACATTGTTCTCCCGGGGCTTTGACCCTATTCCCTAAATGCTTCTTCGGGGATCGCTCAGTGTCGCCCTCTTCCCCACAGCCTCTCAGTGTTCTCAAGAGGGTAAGGATTTTGTTCTCTCGTCCCTGGCTCTGACTCAACCCTCAGTGCTGCTCCTTTTTGCTATTTCTCCAGTTCAGCGTTTGAGGCACCAACATCCCAAGGAACTGGCTAAGAATACAGGTTCCTGGGTCCCCTCGGGCCCCCCCGAGTCCCAGAAATCTGCATCATGGCTTCCTAAGCAATTCTATCCAACCACCACTCGAGGTGGTGCAACAAACACTGAAGCAAAGCTGAGGTCTGCCAGCCCCTCAGCCCTGTAAACCACACCTGGTTCAACTGGCAGCTTTCATCTCCCTCTGTTTACCGCCTACATGTTTTGCCCACTTATTCTCTTTCATGAGCCTCGGTTTACCCACACCTTCAGTGATGTGTCTCCTTACCAGCCCTTTCTTCTCTGACTTTTCAAACATTCAAGGCTACATCCACTGTGATATTCTGTTAATGCTTTCATGTCTCCTGCACTTAATTCAGTTCCCTGAATTTTCAATTCAGTTTTTTTTAAGACAAGGTCTCACTGTGTAGAGTTCAGGTTGGTCTTGAACGCAGTGGCAGCACTGTCTCCCGAGTGCTGGGATTACAGGTGTGCATCACCACGCCTGGCTCAGTTCAGATTTTAAGTTTCCTCTCCTTATTGGTCATGGACCAGTCATCTCAATGCTGTATCTCAGTCACATGACAAAAGACTTAAATTCCAAAATTCAAAATCAAAGCCCTACAGAGTGCCCCCTCTCCACTGTTCATTCTTCAGCCTCAACTGTCTTTTTTGTGTTTTTTTTTTTTGTTTGTTTTTTTAGGCAGGGTCTTGCTATGCAGTTCAGACTGGCCTTGAGCTCACTCTGTAGCCCAGGCTGGCCTCAAATTTGTAACGATCCTCCCGCCTCAGCCTCCCAAGTGCTGGGATTACAGGCGTGAACCACCTCGACCAGCTAGCCTCAGCTGTCTTGGGTTGGCACCAACTACTTGTGCTCCCCTCGCGCTCGCTCTGCAGGTCTCAACCCAGGTGCCCCTTCACATCACACGGCGGGTGGGGGGGGTCACAGCTGGGCAACTCTAAATACAGTGACACCAGCCATCGTAGTGCAGTGGCGCATGCTGGTAATTCCAAAATTCTGGGAGACTGAGGTGGGACGATCACATGTTTGAGCCCCGTCTAGCAATTCAGCAGCTTAGCAAGACTCTGTCTCAACCGAAAAATTTAAAAAGGGCCGCAGATGCAGCTCAGTGTGAAGGCTCTGGGTTTAATCCCTTGTACCACAACAATGACAACAATGAAAAACTATCAGACCAGAGGTTCAGACACTGGTATCATTAAACAGCTACCACGGAACTTCACCAGCTCCAAGCTGAGGTCCCAGTCCTGCCAGGAGAGATGGCACCCCAGCTCAGCAGAGGTCCTCAGCGAGCTTTGGCTGAATGCCTGAACCTTTGCCAGCTGCTCCCGAGTGGCCAGGACTCCTTTCTGTGCCGACCGCGGGTCACCCAGCCGACCTGGTCTTCCAGGTAAGTGTCTCCAGGTCTGTCTGACCTGCCACCATCTGGCCCAAACCCATACATGGTCATCCTATGCTTCAGATGAACCAGGCAAACACACCCTGTGTCCCCGGAACCCCACCAGAAATGCATCCCCAACCTAACTGCCTTCTCCCCGTCCCACTAACCCTAGCGCAACTCTGGCTCACCCCTGGAGCCTTCCTGATGGTGCACCCCAGCAATCACATACCCTCGTTTCCACGGTAGAGAAAAGGAGGCTGTAAACAGGGAAAGGCCTCATTGGGTTTCTGGCTGATCCTGACTAGGAAGAGTTAAAGCTTCACTGAGGAAGCGATTGGTTAAGAAGAGAAGAGCAGAGGCGGCAGATGGGGTACAGGGGCAACCAGGGAGGGAACCCTTCCTCATCCTCATCCACCTCCCCCACCCCCACACACACCCATACACACATTCCACTCTAGGGCCACTGTATTAGTGTACCAGCCCCTTTCCTTAACCTTAGAGATAAGACCTTGACAGCCAAGTCAGATCCATGTAGCAATTTGTACACAGACTACCGACAACAGATACCCACACTGAGGGTCTCAGGGCCTGAAACAGCCAATTAGGTTGTGACAAGTTCCAGGGGCGAGACTCTGCCACACTCATAGAAAGAGCCCGTTTGTCGGGGTAGCTAGCTTTCTCCTCCTTTTCCCCCTTTCCAATAAAGTGTCCGTAAAACGTCTTCCTTTCCTTAAACTTTATAGCTCTGGTTTCTTGTTGATATGGAGTTTACCCATCTCAGAGCTGCCTCCCCAGCCCCAGCAGATGTGGGCAACAGTGTTCATTCCCTGGGCACAGCACTGTATTTGGAGAAACCGAAGTACCCCACGACACCGACCATGCGGGGAACGAAGGTCTGCACACACAGCCACACAGATCACTCCTAGAAGCTCTTCTGTGGATTCCTTCAAGTTGTCTATACAGATGATCACATCCTTGTCAGCTGATCTTAGGGACATTAACTTAGGGGCCCAGGACAAAGTGAAAATGAGGGACCCCTTACTCAAACAGCAGGAAAAAAATGTGATATTATACATTAAAATATAAACCTTTGTCCTTTGACCATCCAACTTCTCAGGGCATTTTTGCTAATTAATGTTCTTCTAACAAAAGATAAAATTTTAAATTACTAGCACAGACTTTACCATCTATTTTCTATCATGTACTGCCAGTTCAATAGCAAATATAAGAGCATTTCATTCATATGCAAAATCACTGAAAGAAACAATTCGTACTCTATGGCTCGTACATACATATTTTCTTCTTCCCACAACAGTGGAAATGGCTGCAGAAAACAAACTCAGCTGTCTTCTTTGCTTCTTGATATATACGTTCTACCAACACTCTCTACCTTCAACTTACTGATGAGGGAGGAAGGACTAAAAGGAATGGTCGTCCCACCCTCCTGCTTCTTTCTACATCACCAATTTGACACCGAGAAGTTGGCCAAACAGGGTTAACCCAAAGTCCGGGCTGCTGGGGCATCCCAAAAATTACATGTGAAGAATGGCAGATGCCATACTACACACACCTCCACTGGACTCACACACGCTTCCAGTGGTCAGGCTTCAGATAGAAGGCACACACTCACACGTACAATGAAGCATTTCAGGGCTGCATGAATCACACGTCCATTAAGCCAACCCTGAGGAGGACGATGTTTGGTAGGACTTTTGTGGATGTCTCTCCTCAGGACACAGAAATTCTCTACTATTCATGGTTTGCTAAGAGGTCTTTTCACGAAGTGTTAAATTGAATGAAATGTGTTTTTCTGCATTTGTTGAGATTGCTTTATGGGCTTGCTCTTTTTAGTTTGCTAGTATGTTTTGCTTGAATTGCACTGACTCTGAGATGTTAAACTAAAAATGAAAGTATTATAAGGTAGTATAACTATCTTAACTATCTTGTGTGTGTGTGTGTGTACATATATACATATATATATATATATATTTTTTTTTTTTGGCTTTTCCTTTCCTTTTCTCTTTTCCTCCATTCTAGTTTCTCTTTCTTTTTGAACAGTTACCCACTAATACTGGATCTTACTCTTGCAGTTTTTCATACTAGGGAGACAATACAATGTTTACACGAGTCTAATTTCACTTAAGAGTATGGTCTTGAGTTGCATCCATTTCCTATAAAAGTCTCCAGTTTATCCTTCTTTGTGACTGAGTAATGCTCCATTGTATAAAAAGATCACATCTTTTCTATCCATTCCTCAGCTGATGGGCATCTGGGGTATATCCAAGATTTAGCTATTACAAATCGTATTGCTATCAACCTGAGTGCACATATAACTCTGCAGTATTTCAATTCTTCTGGGAAAATACCCAGGAGGGGAACAGCTGAGTCGAACAGAACCTCTAATTCTAGTTTTTTGAGGAATCTACCCCAATGATTTCCACAGTGGTTGCACCAGCCTACATTCCCACCGACAGTGGAGAAGGGTTCCTTTTTCCCTGCCAGCATTTGTCACTAGTTGATTTCTTGATAGTAGCCATTCTTCCTGGGGTGAGATGGACTCTCAGTGTTGTTTTAATTTGCTTCTATCAAATGACCAGTGCTGTTGAATGTTTTTTCACGTATTTGCTGTTTGCATTTCTTCATCTGAGAAGTGTGTATTCATCTCAGATGCCCATTTTTGCACTTGGTCTTTAAATCTGGGCGGACCAATTTTTTTCAGTTCTTTATATGTTCTTGATAGTAGCCCTTTGTCTGAGAAGCAGCTGGCAAAGATTTTCTCCCATGTTGTGGATTATCTCTTCACTCTGTTGGTGTTTTTTTTTTTGCTGTGCAAAATCTTTTTAATAAGATGAGATCCCAGTTGTTGATTCTTTGTGACAGTTTCTGTGAAATCAGGGTTTTATTCATAAGGTCTCAGTATTTTCAAGAGTTTTACCTACTCTATCTTCCAGAAAACTTATTGATTCTGTTTTAATATATATATGTTTTGGGGTTTTTTAAGGCAGGATTTCACTATATGGTCTAGATTAGCCTTGAACTTCCTTTATAGCCCAGACTGGCCTCAAACTCACAGCGATCCTCCTGCCTCTGCCTCCTGAGTGCTGGGATTACTGGCACGCACCACCACGACCAACTTATTTTAACATTTAGAACCTTGACTCATTTTGAGTTTAGTTTTATACAAGTCTAGTTTAGATACTGATCTAGTTTTAAACTTCACATGTGCAAAACCAGTTTTTCCAGCATCGTTTATTAAAGCAGCTTTCTTTCTTTTAGGGAATATGTTTAGCACCTTTATTAAAGATAAGGTGTCCACATATGTCTGGAATTGCTTCTGCATCTTCTCATCTGTTCCATTGATCCTTGGGTCTGTTTTACTGCCAGTATCATATGTTTTTCTCACAGTAGCTTTAGAGTATAATTTCAAGTCAGGGACTGTGATGCCCCTGTCCTGCCTCTGCCTGTTCTAGGTCCCTTCTGGTTCCAGATGAATTTTAGGACTGTGTTCTCTAATTCTGTGACACATGCTGTTGGGACTTAGATCAGCACTGCCCTGAATCTGTATAACAATTTTGGGAGTATGGCCATCTTCATTACATTGGTTCTTCCCACCCAAGAGCAAGGAGCATCTTTCCATTTTCTGATATCCTTTTCAATCTTTTTTTTTTTAAGAATACTGTAGTTTTAGGGCTGGAGATTTACTCAGTGGCATAAGTGCCTGCCTGGCAAGCGTAAGATTAAGAGTTCAATTCCCAGTACTAAAAAAAAAAAAAAAAAGTACTGTAGTTTACAATGTAGAACTCTTTTATACCCTTCATTACATTGATTCTTAGGGTTTTTTTCTTGGACGCTATTATGAAAGGTGTTGTTTCCCTAATTTCTCTATCAGTGAGTTTTTAATTCTTGTACAGAAAAGCTATTGATTGTTGAATGCTGACTTTGTATTTAGCTATGCTACTGAATTTGCTAATTAAGTCTGGCAATTTGTTGTTGTTGTTGTTGTGTTTTGGTACCAGAGATTAAACTCATGACCTTACGCCTCCCAAGCAGCAGCTAAATCCCCGGCCCAGTCTAGCAGTTTTTAGTGGAGTTTTTCAGGTCTTCTATGTAGAGTATCCTGTCATCCGCAAATAATAATAATCTTCTTCCTTTCCTATCGTTACTCTTTTTCTTTCTCTTGTCTAATTGCTGTGGTTAAAGTTTGCAGAACTATACTGAATTAGACACAGTGGCCATCCTTGTCTTGTTCCTGATAGTGAAAGCTTTCAGTTTTTGTCCATTTAGTATGATGTTGGCTGTTGGTTTGTCACAAGTGGCTTTTATCACACTGAGATAAAGACCATCCAACTTTCCACAGCGTTTTTACCATAAATGTTTGCTGGACTCTGTCAAGAGCTTTTTGACATCTATTGAGATGATCATATGGTTTTTGCTCTTGGCTCTATTAATATGATTTATTCCATGTATGGATTTACATCTGTCAAACCACCCCTGCATCCCTAAGATGAATTCCACTTGGTCATGGTGTATAATCTTCTTGATGATTTGCTGCATTGTGTCTGCCAGCATCTTATTGAGGATTTTTGCATCTATGTTCATTAGGGAGATTGGCCTGTAGTTCTCTTTCTAAGTTGGATCCTTCTCTCTGGTTTTGGTATCAGAGTAATGCTTGCTTCCAGGAATGAATTTGGGAGTATTTGCTTCCCTTTCAATATCATGAAAGAGTTTAGGAAGTAGCAGCATTAGGTCGTCTGTAACTTTCTTGTGACACTCAGCAGTGAATCCATCAGGGCCTGGGCTTTTCTTTGTTGGCAAATTTTTACTTACATCTTCAATTTCACTGACTGATATTGGGTTACTGAGAATTTTTATATCTTCTTGATTCAGCTTTGGTAATTCATATGTATCTAGGAATCTGTCCATTTCTTCTGCATGTTCCATTTTATTAGAATACAAATTTTAAAACAGGTATAGACGATTTTCTGGATTTCTGCAGGGTCCATTGTGATTTCAACCTTTTCATTCATAATTGCATAGATTTGAGTCTTTTTTTTATAAGGTTGACTACGGGTTTGTCAATTTTATTTAAATTTTTCAGAGAAAGAACCAATTCTGGGGCTGGGGATTTAGCTCAGCAGCATAAGCACTTGCCTTGCAAGCACGCAGTCATGAGTTCAATCCCTGGTACCAAAAAAAAAAAGAACCAATTCTGTGATTCACTGATTCTTTGTATTGTTTTCTTAGCCTCCAGTACATTAATTTCTGTTCTGATTTTTATCATTTTCTCCCTTATATGAGTTTTGCCCTTGGCCTACTCTTCTTTTCTACAAGTCTGAGGTTCAACATTAAGTTGTTTATTTGCACTTGCTCTGTTTTCCTGAAATTGGTATTTACTGCTATAAATTTCCCTGCTTTCATTAAATTCTGGTATACTGTATTGTCATGATCACTTAATTGTAGAAACTTTTTTTTTTTTTTTTTTTGTCTTTTTGAGACAGGGTCTCGCTATGCAGTTCGGGCTGGCCTTGAGCTCACTTTGTAGCCCAGGCTGGTCTCGAACTTGCAACCATCCTCCTACCTCAGCCTCCCAAGTGCTGGGATTACAGCCATGTGCAACCACGCCTGGCTGAAACTAATTTCTTAATTTCATCTTTAATCCTTTGGTTGTTCAGAAGGGTTTATGAAGTTCTTGTGGTTTATCTTGCCATTTATTTCCAATTTCATTGCACTATTATATTTAAATACTTATATATTTTCACTTACCAGTAGTCTATTAAAGATATCTGCATATACATTTATGAAGGATATTCATCTGTAGTGCTTGTGTTTGCTCTTTCTTGAAATGTTTTTGTCTGCTTTTGATATCAGGGCAAAACTGATTTCACAGAAGTAAATTGGAAATATCCTCTCTTATTCTGCTTTTGGCAGACTCTGTATGAGATCATATAATCTTTTTTGGGGGTTGTACTGGGCATCTAACTCAGGACCTCAGGCTTGCCAAGCAGGTGCTATACCACTGAGCTAGATCCCTGGTCCTATTTTATTTTTAAATGTTTGGTACAATTCAGCATTGAAGTCACACAAAGGATTTCTTCAATTTAAGATGCTGACTGTATTGACACATAATTACTTACAACATCATCTTCTGTTAACAGTATTGGATCTATGTATCTTCCCACTTTCTTTCATCAATCATTTGTGTTCTCTCTCATTTTTCCTGACCATCCAGGTGAATGATTATCAATTTTATTGACCTTTACAAAAAACCAGCTTGGGAGTCACTGATTTTTTTGTAAAATTTTTGCACAATAATTTTTTTTTTATTATTTGCTACTACTTCTTCTGAATTTAGTTTTTCTACTTAAGGTGAGAAGCTTAGATCACTGATATTAGAAATTTTTTCTTCACTAATAAAAGCATTTTTAATACTATGAATTTTCCTCCTAAGTGGTCCTTTGTCTGCATCCCACATTTCAGCATGCTGTTTTTCTTTTTTTTCTTTCCTTTTTCCTGGGGCATTCTACTACTGAGCTACATCTGCCACCCTTTTCATTTTTTACTTTGAGTCTAAGTCTTGGTAAGCTGCCCAGAGAGGCCCTAAACTTGTGATCTTCCTGCCACCACAGCCTGAGAAACTGAGACAACAGGTGTGCACTGCCATGCCTCGTTTTCATTAGTAAATGTTTCCTAAGTTTTGTGATTTCTTTCTTGCCATAGGATGTATCAGCTCCTAAATATTTCTACTTTAATCTATTTTTGAAAGATATTTTGTATGATTGTATTCTTATTTAAAAGTATCATCTTGTTTTATAGCCCAAAATTAGAGGCTCACCAGAACATTCTGGTGTACCTGAAAGGGGTACACATTCAGTAGTTGTGGGATCAAACTTTCTACAGATAACCCTTCAGCAGAGCTCACTACTTAAGTGCACACTGTATGCACACAAGTGTTCCATGTCTGCTTGCTTACACTCAAAAAAGTAGTGTTGAAATTTAAAATATAATTATGATCTATTTCTTGTAGCTTTACATTTTTGCCTCATGTACTTTAAAGCTTTATCATGAGGTGCACAAGTATTTAGGGTTATTAAAGAGCTGACTCTTACCATTGTGAAATATCTTTTGTTATTCCTGTTATTTTTTGCCAAAGTCCACATTGTCTCCAGATTATTTTTTTATTGGTACTTTCAGGGAGACAAGGTCTTCTTGCTATGTAGTAGAGGCTGGTTTGAACTCACAGTATAGTTCAGGCTGGTCTTCAACTCAAGATTCTCTTGTTTCAGCCTAATAAGGCTGGATTATAAAATGAGTTTCTTAATGATAGTTTATCATTGGGTCTTGTTTTCTATACATCTGAAAATATCAGCCTATCAAGTGGAGTTTTTATATCATCTATATTTAATATAATTATCAATATAGTTGAATTTATTATCTTGCTTTTTATTTTCCACTAGTGCCATTTTTTCTTTGTTCCTTTTCCTCATTTTTCTTTAAATCTAATTATTTATCAGCATATTGTATCTCCATTATTGACCTATGAATCATAGTTCTGTTGTTCTGTTTTGGCTTTTTGAGACAGAGTCTCACTATGTAGTTCAGGCTGGCCTTGAACTCATGGCAATCCTCCAGCCTCAGCCTCCTGAGTGCTGAGATTATAGGCATGTATCACCATGCCCAGCATGAATCATAATTCTTTTGTATGCTTTTTCAGGGTTTCTCTGAAAACATACAAAATATGACTAACTTAGTAGACTACCTCAAACACTATTTTACATATAGTGTAAGAAAATTGTAATAAATCTTTCTCTTTCCCCTCCTTTTCTCTGTGCCACTGTCATACATTTTGCTTCTCAATGTGTTATAAATTCTACAGTAGCTCATTTATATTTTTGCTTTAAGAAATTCTTCAAAGAGATTTAAAAAACAAGAAGGACTTCAAGGAAGATGAAAGAGAAACAGTCTCTCTGAGATTTGGTATCCAGATGCTGGAATGTAGCAATGTGAGGAACAGAAGAAAGAAGGTGAGTTGCCAAGACCCAGCATGCATAGGAAAAGAGAACTAAAGCCCATGGGAATGCGAAAGAGAGACCTCAGTGCAAAAGAAGGAGGCGGCAGGTGGTGCTTTTTCCCTGAGCCCAGACTCCTGCATGGGAGCAGAAGATCGAACCTGCACATGCACAGTAGCTACTGGTGACCAAAAGGTCTCCCCGGAGAAATGCACCAGTGGAAAGGAGCAGGGGACACAGTGGACTGTAGTGGCTAGTGAATTATTCAGGTTCAGATGTTCCCCAGAAGAGGGTGATTTGCTGGCAGCCCTCTTGGAGAGGGGCCGACTGAACTCGGAACTCAGAGCAACTGCGGGCTCCTCCATCTTGCGGCTGGAGTGAGTCAGGGTGAGATGGAACTGGGTTCAAGCAGGCAGGAGGTCAAGGAGCCAAGTTCAAGGGAGACAACCTCAAGCCAGTGAGAAGGACATGGAGCGCTGTAGGCTAAACGAATTGAGTTCCAGCCTCACAGCTGGAAACCGGCCTGAACTTCAGTGGAACTAAAGGTGCAGAGGTACTGGGATTATTCCCTACCCAGCTGTGAAGTCCACGGCTGGCCTGCTGGAGTTAATCAGCACAGATCTGGGCACTGTCTGCCCACTCTATCTATCTGTGGCAGCCCTGAAGTGGACATTTTTTTCCTATTTTTTTTTTAATCTTGGGTTCTTGTTTTGTTTTCCTTTTTCCTTGATTGTTACTGTTTTTATATGGGTGAGTGAGCACTGTTTCTAGTTTTGTTTTCTGAGCTGTTCTTGTTTTTACTTCTTCCTTCTCTCCTATCTTCTCGAGTTTCCTGAAGTATATGTAATCTTCTTTTGTCCTTCTTCTATTTCTCTGTTTTTCCCCCGGCCCTTTTTAAATTTTTCCCCTTTTTTCTTGCAGTTGCAGGGATTGAACTCTGGAATTCACACTTGCCAGGCAGGCACTTATGCCACTGAGCTAAATCCCCGGCCCCATTCCCTAATGTTAAAATCACCATTTTCAGGGCATATTTACTCTATACAATTTTCTGGTCCATTTTAGATTTTGTTATATAACTTCAAATATAGTTCATACAATTCAAGGTAGCAAATTAATAGTTACCACAGTTTGTAACTTTCTAGACTGTGTTTGACGTCATTATTATTGCAGATTATACTACTATAGCCAAGGTGACAAGACTGTTCTATGCCAAGACTGAGACTGCAGAAGGGTCATAAATAATACTACAGGCCAATGCCAAAGACCTAGGTTTAGGTCAAAGAGGCAGTAACTTCTCATCCCAGTAAATTCAAGATCTTGCAATGGACTCAAATTCCAAAAAGCAGCTACATCTGGAAGACATTTCTGAGAAGAAGATATTTCCTAAGGGTTCTAAATACTAGCAATAAAGCTACCTGCCATAAGCAATTTAAATGCATCAATCCAGAAATTAAACTCAAACAAACAAAGAAAAAGCACAGAAAATAAGAAGACACTTGAAGATGCAACCCCGGACTTCCAACTCACCAAAGACAAACCAGGGGCCAGTGAGGTAGAAAAATGTGAACCCTCCCACCCCTGAATCTCTCATGGTAACAACACAAGTTCCAGCAAATGGAATCTATGAAACAGATTCAAACAGATATCCAGACATTAAAAATGCCACTCAAAGTATATGTAGCAGAATGAGACAGTGTGAGGACAGAATATCAGACAAGGATGACGGGACTGCAGTTAGCAATCAAGAAAAGAAAATTTTCTTAAGAGTGTATTGTTACTCCCAAATTCATTCCTGGAAGCAAGCATTACCCTGATACCAAAACCAAAGAAGGATCCAACTAAGAAAGAGAACTACAGGCCAGTCTCCCTAATGAACACTGATACACAGATCCTCAATAAGATACTGGCAAACAGACTGCAGCAAATCATCCAGAAGGTTATACAACATGACCACGTGGGATTCATCCCAGGGATGCAGGAATGGTTTGACAGATGTAAATTAATATATGGAATACATCATAGTAACAGAGCCAAGATGTCAAAAAGCTTTTGACAAAGTCTTGCACCCATTCATGGTAAAACCCTGCAGAAAGTTGGAACAGATGGTCTTTATCTCAACCTGATAAAAGTCATCTATGACAAACCAACAGTAAACATCATACTAAATAGACAAGAACTGAAAGCTTTTGCTCTCAAATCAGGAACAAGATAAAGATGTCCACTATCAACTCTTGTTCAATATAGTTCTAAAAACATTAGCTAGAGCAACTAGACAAAAGGGAAAAAAACATAATATGGATAAGAAAGGAAAAAGTTAAAGCAATTCTCGGCAACAAGGGCAAGGCAGGAGACAACACAATCCCTAATTTGAAGTTATACTACAAAGCTGTCATGATAAAAATAGCACTGTATTGGTCCCCCCAAAAAAGTCCCAACCCCAACTGATGTATCAGTGGAACAGAAGAGAGGATGCAGAAACTACTCCAGGCACATCCAGCTACTTTATCTTTGACAAAGCAGTGAAACACTTTTGCTGGAGGAAAGACAGCCTCTTTAGCAAATAGTGCTGGGAAAACTGGCTTTCCACACGCTGAAACTTGAACCTAGACCTGTATCTCTTGCCAGGTACTAAACTAAAAGGATCAGAGATTTAAATATTAAAATAGAAACCATCTGCTGGAAAACAAAATAGGTAAAACTCTTGAAGATACAGGTGAAAGCAAAGATTTTCTAAATAGAGCCCTGTCTGCACAAGAAATTATACCAAAAATCAACAAATGTGATCACATCAAATTTGAAAGCTCCTGCGCAGCAAAGGAAACCACCAGCAGAATGAAGAGGCAACTTACAGAATGGGGAAAAAATGTCGCCAGCCACTCCTCAGACAAAGGACTAATAATCAAGAATACATAAAGAACCCAAAAACTTAGACCCCTCCCCAAATTTAAAGATTCAGTGAATAAATGGGCATCTGACATGAACAGGCTCTTCTCAGATGAAGAAGTACAGATGGCCAAGAAATACATGAAAAAATGTGCACCATCACTGGCCATTCAAAAAATGCAAATTAAAACAACACAAGGTTCTAACTTGCTCCAGAAAGAATGGCCATCATCAAGAAATCAACCAGTAACAAATGCTGTGAGGTTGTTTTGGGGAGTGGGAACTTGTACAAACTAGTACAACCACTTTGGAAATCAGTATGGAGATTCCTCAAAAAACTAAAATGAGAAGTTCTATTTGACCCAACTATTACCCATCTAGGTATCTCACAAGAGCTAAAGACGTCATACCCGTGGTGTATGCGCACCCATGTTTATAGCAGCACCATTCATAACAGCTAAATCTTAGGAGCAATCTGTATGTCCATCAGCAGATGAAAAGATAAAGAAAATGTGGTATTTATACACAATAGGCTACTGTTCTGCCATAAAAGAGGCTGAACTTGAGTTAACTGTAGGAAAATGAATGCACCTTGAGACCATAACATTAAGAGAAGAAACACAAGTGTAAATATAGCATGGTTTCTCTCATATGAGAAACTCAATACATAAATAAAGTACAAAATAAAGGACAGATTTTAAAAAAAGGGAGAAAAATTTATTATAATCCATCATGGACAATGTATCTAAAAGTGTACCTTAATTTAGTATAATTGTCTTATGTGCCTTATGTTTTTGGCTTATGAGCCTGGCTGTTAAATCTGTATGCATGATAGATGACTTTTTTTTTTTTTTTGGTACCAGAGATTGAACTCACAACCATGCGCTTGCAAGGCAGCGCTTATGCCACTGAGCTAAATCCCCAGCCCCAATAAATGACTTTATAAGAACATATAAAATGGGCCAGGGATTTAGCTCAGTGGTACAAGTACCTGCCTACCAAGTGTAAGGTCATGAGTTCAATTCCTGGTACAAAAAAAAAAGAGGAGGAAGAAGAAGAAGAAGGAGAAGGTGGAGAAGGAAGAAGAGGAGGAGGAGGAGGAATAAGATAAACGAATCTAATGCTGGCAAAAAATAAAAATAAATGAGGTGTGGAGGGAAGGAAAAAAAATTGAGCTGTGTTCTGTACATCTACCAACTCTCCACAATGAATGATTGTTATGCACTACAAACATTCGCTAATAAAAATAGTCTCAGCACTCAGGAGGCTGAGGCAGGAGGAATGTCACACATTCAAGGCCAGCCTGGGCTACATAGTGATTTCAAGGCCAGTCTGAACTACATAGCAAGGCCCTGTCTCAAAAAAATTAAAATAAAATGAAGTAAAAATAAAAAATTTTAAAAAGAAAAAGGGCCAGGGGTTTATCTCAGTGACACAAGCACCTGCCTAGCAAACACAAGGTCCTGAGTTCAAGTCCCAATACAAAAAAAAAAATCTACACACCTCAGGGCTGCCAACGGCAGAGAACAAGGGAAGAGCCAGGCAGGAAGGAGCCAGGAAGCAGATATAGTCCCCAAAGTCATGCCTCCTTGACCCTCCGGACAATCCCAGCGCGTGCCACTCTGCTGGGGGCTTCAAGACTAACCATGACACTATGGTATGTGGCCTTTAACGGTCTTCCATTTTGGATTCCAAATGACTTTCCAGAACCCTGTCATATTACCTCACATGCGTGAGTCTCCACAATCTCTACCACCACGCATGTTTCACGTGCATCACATCTGTTTCCTTCCGGGCTCTGTTCCCAAGCAGACACTTCTGTCCCACTCCGACCCCTCAGGGCCCATCAGCACCATCTCCTCCCTGGAGCTGCTCTCTCTGCACTGTCCCGTCTGTGTCACAGTGGCTCCTTGAAGAAAGGGAGTGCTAGGCTACAAGAAATGATTCTACCTGCGTGCGCTCACAGGGTCTTCCCTCAGGCAAGGATGTGGAGGAGTCGGGAGCCACTGCCCCAGGTCCCAAAGGGAAAAATGAGCTGCGCGGCAGCCCAAGTCCATCACGCCCAGCTGAAGGACTGGTCCTCTAAGAGTCACGCGTCCGTGTCTCAAGAGGTAGGAGGGAAAATTCCAGTCTGAGTTCCTCTTTCCAAAGCTGGAGGGAAAGAAGCAAGAGAACATGTCCTGGGAAACCACTCTGCACAGGTCTCTGGGGCAGAGGACCACAGGCTGGGGAGGCCAGAGAGAACCCGGGGAGGTAAACGCCAGCAAGCACTGCAGCCCAAATCCTTCCCAGTTTGCACCGGAAGCTCACAATGGCAGAAAACCGCAGTGTGGCCTGCCCACTCTCCATCTCTGCCTCTCCACACACAACAGCCTATGAAACGAAGTCCTCCTGACAATCCACCTGGCCTCCCACTCACACCCATACCCCAGTTTCCCTTGCCTCCGAGGCCTGCCTACCCCTCTGTGCCCATCCTCCCAGCCCCTCTACCCCTGCTCCTTCCGCAGTCACAGGACCCTAAGAACACAGCCTGCCAGCCCTGCCAGAACATCTCTGGATTTCCTGTCTCCTGTCACAGGCCCTGCCCAGCTCACCAGGCTGGTGTCCTCCTGAGTCACTAGCTCCCGGATTCATGGAAGGGACTGGAATGGGAGCCAGGCCACAGACCCGGGCAGTGAGACTGTGACCTCAGGCCTGTTCTCCTCTGGGTCTTCTCCCAAAAGCTAGAGAACATCCCCAGAGCACAGCTCTCACACCATCCACCATCCACGCTGTCTCTTCCTGCAGAAACAGCAGGCAGGAGGGAGGACAAGCAGCAGAAACAAGATCCCCTGAGGTGCAAACACCAGCTCCTCCTGGCTCGTAAATTCCACCAGAGCAAAACACACTTTGCCACTTCCCAGTAGGATACGGTTCCAGCTTTACACAGCCAGAGACAAACATATAATAACTCTCCCATTTGAGCCAGGCTTTGCAGCTCACAAAGTGCTTCTATATATTCTTTCCTGCTGCCCCACGAAGGCAGGCACCACCGCCACAGAACAAACTTATGAGTCAGCACTATGCTGAGAGTTTAGAGACAGGAAATCTAAGGGCACAGAGAGGATTAAGCCGCTTGACCAGCGTCACAGTGCTTACACACGCTAGGTCCAGCCTCAGAAGCCCAGAGATTTAGCCTCAAGTTACTAGCTGTGTGCTGTCCCCTATCACCCACCCCAAGCGTGCAGTGAAACCAAGGTTCGGCAGGATCAAACAGTTTGTCCAAGACCCTGACACTCACAGAGGAGCAGAGTTTGAACTCAAATCTGGTTTCTTGATGAAATGTCTACGAAACAGGCAAAATAAGAAATGCACTGGACATCAGTCCTTGACGGTAGGGGGACTCCAGGGCCCACACAGTCCAAAGAGGTCCACAGAGGCTGGCTGAGCCCCAGAGTCCCTGACCACAGCGGCTGGCCTGGCTGCCCTCCTCCTCCTCCTGACCCCCTGCCACTGCCTTCCTGAGGCCTCACAGGTTCATGGCTATATCTGCACAGAAGCCTTTCCAAGTCCCGGTGAACAAACCACTCACTCATTCAGGCCCAGATGGACTTCGGTGCAAGGGAAAGCCAGGATCTCACTCTCAGCTGGGATGCTGCTGCCCACACAGCCACAGCCACCTCTGCCACCAGCCTGCTGGGCTGTGCTGGCCCTGGGTCTCCTGCTCAAAAGACTCCTGGCAATCACCAATGGAAGAAGGCAGGAGCAGCTCGCCAGACCAGACTGGCTCTTCCTTGGCTCAGGGAGCAACCACAGGTGTAGATGATAAGCAGGGCCAGGAATTCCAGTAAGACCAGCTGGCTGCAACAGGACAGGTGCCTGTGTCCCCTCAAGGGGAAGACTGCAGTGACACACAGGATGTGCAGATACCAACACTGATTTGCGTAAACTTACATAAATAATCTACCAATGTTAAATGTGCATATATTCACATAAATATGCAAATCCATAGAAAATTCTTTGGAAGTATCCTCACCAAACACTGGGCAATGTTACCCACAGGAAGCAGAGTAGGGAGGGAAGGAGGACTTCCGTTTCATTCTTCATACCCCATAGCAAGCACTTGTAAAACATGGAAGAAAATAGACATTTGTATCTATCTTCAAAAAGGGGGGAGGTGCTAGTCAGGCATGGTGGCGAATGCCTGTAGGTGCAGCATCAGGAGGCTGAGGCGGGGGAATCACTGTGAGTTCTAGACCAGCCTGGGTTACATAAGAGTTCGAGACCAGCCTGAACTACATAGTGAGACCCAGTCTCAAAAAAAAAAAAGCAAAAAACAATAAAATGGGGGGGTGAGGTGGGGAGGGGATTCCCAATGATAAAGTGGTTATCCTCGGGGAACAATATGATAGGCAATATTTCCATACTCTATTTCCAGCCTTTCCATAGTAAACATGTTTGTCACTTTGATACTACACTGAACCATATACAATGAAACTGCCAGTTTTGGCAGGTTGAAAGTGATTTGCTATTGGCCATTTCATGTGATTCCACCTAATAATAATTCATGCACCAATATTCAGCCAAAATTTATCAAGTGACTCCTTGATACAAGGCCCATACCCAGGCAGTAATCAATCACTTCTTGAGAGTAAACAAAGGAATCAGAGCTTCCCTTACGTGAGGGACCCCAGGTTATTCACTGTGCATTTCCAGCACCCCACAGCTTGTACACCTGTATCCAGAGCCACAGGAGTCCAGAGAAAGAAAAGACGCATATGCAGACAGACAGAAAATACGGGTCCACGGGCAGGCATACAAATGAAATATTCTAAATCCAACAACAAATACAGAATCTGAGTAAGAAGACAGAAGACAGAAGAAACGTATCAGGCACCGATTAACTTAATAACTGTGCTTCTCTTCAGTGATCTGAAAGACAGAGCAGGAGGAGCAAAGAGGGAGGGAGCTGGCATTAGAGGGGTGCGGGCTGCAGAGCTGCTCCGACTGTCACTAAGGCTGGACAGCGAGGCAAGGGGACCACACCCCTCCCAAGCTGTGTCCTGCGATAGGTTGGATGGGCAGAGGCCTTTGCACAGGGAGGAAAATGCAGGTGAGCAGAAGGCACCACTGGGCACCGTGGCACAGTCTGCAGATAGGAAAGGCGCCCAAGGTGGTGCTCGGCCCCCAAACCACGTCACCCAAGGGCTTCTGAAAAGCAAGATGGGCTGGCTGAGGAGGAGCCTGAGGGACAGCAGGCTGGTGCAATTCCAGCGCTGGAAGGGCTGCTGGGGAGAAAGAGGAAGCGCAAGTGCATTACTCCCTGTCGCTACCCGGGGTCAGCAATGGATGCACCGAGGGGCTGAAGGAGCTCAGGACAAGAAAGCCGGAGCACAGACAGCGCTGAGTGGAGGGCCCTGCAGGCCAGATGGGCAGCACCACCAGCCCTCTGCAAGACTCCAGCCCTGGGCCTGCAAGCGGTCACCTCCACCCCGGCTTCCGGAGCCTCCCAGAACTAGTCGTCTTTAGTCCCTAAACCTGTTTATGCCATCTTTTGGACATTATATTTACATAATGTCCACAATATTTCAACAGAAATAAAACATGTATGTGATAGCTGTTTCTCAGATAAGTACCTTGGGAATATATCTAAAAGAAAATGCTACTGAATTAGGGATAAACAAAAGAATAAGAGTTTGGGCAAAAATAAGAAAGTCTGAAATTTAGGACACTAGGCCGGGCGTGATGGCTCACACCTGTAATCCCAGCACTGGGGAGGCTGAGGCAGGAGGATCAGGATCGTTGCGAGTTCGAGACCAGCCTGGGCTACAAAGTGAGCTCAAGGCCAGCCTGACCTGCATAGCAAGACTCTGTTTCAAAAAGACAAAAAAAAAAAAAAAAAAAAAAATATATATATATATATATATATATATATATATATATATATAAAACACTGTTCCCTGATTATTTCCAGCTGATTCCATATGCGTGTATGTGTGTGTGTGTGTGTGTGTGTGTGTGTGTGTGTGGTACTGGACTGAACCTAGAGCTTTCACACTGAGCACATATTCCCAGTACTCTTTTTCATTTTGCTTTTATTTTGAGATTTGGTTTCACTAAATTGCCCTGGTTGGGCTTGAACTCATGATTCTCCTGCGTTAACCTCCCAGAATGCTGGAATTATAGGCATGCACCTCCCACCAATGCCTAGCTTCCTAGTGACTTTATTTTTGAGACAGGGTCTCACTACATAGTTCCAGCTAGCCTTAAACACACTTGGTAGCCCCAGCTGGCCTCAAACTTAGAATGACCCTCCTGCCTCAGCCTCCCAAGTGCTGGGATTACATGCATATGCCACCATGTCTGGCCTTCTAGTGACTTTAAATTCTCATTTAGTTTTAAGGAAACTGAAAATTATGGACAACACATCCTAGCCACAAAGAAGGCCACAAGGGCCGCCACCTGGAACCAGATAGAGCAATCTGCAAATCTCAAGTCCAAAACGCTACAAAATCTCAGACTTTCTGAGTACTGACATGATGTCATAGGTAGAAAATTCAACAACACAAAACTTTTGTCTCATACACAAAATTACTAAAAATATCGTACAGAATTATTTTCAGGCCATGTGACTAAAATATATTATGAAGCAAGTGAATTTTGTGTTTAGACTTGGGGTCTTATCCCCAAGTTACCACATTACATAAATGCAAATAACCCCAAATCAGAAAAACTCCAAAATCTGAAGGACTTCTGGTCCCAAGCATTTCAGATATGGGATATGCAACACATACTTACACACATATGTATGTAAGTTTATATATGTATATAGAATTCTTGTGACTCCTAGATTTTACTGACATGTTATAAAATCTACTGATTTTTATTTAGCAGACTGAATCCATGTGAAGTGTACATTTTCACAGGTGTTCATAAATGTGCACGTCCCCAGTCAAAAGCTGAGGCCAGTGGAGCTACAGTCCTGGAGATGGAGGAAGCTGAAGCAGAAGGATTGTGAGTCGGAGGCCAGCCTGGGTGACCTGGTAAAAATAAATAAAAAGGAAGTGGGGTACGGTGGAGTGGTACAGCAATTGCCTAGCAAGCACAAGGCTCTGGGTTCCACAGAGGAGGGGTGCACAGAGAAGAGACACAGAGGCAGACAGAGTCAGAGAGGGACGCAGAGACACTGCCATTACCCAGACTGCTCCACTGCGCCTCTTCCAAGTCCGCTCCCCTCCACACCTGTAAGGGACGGTGGCTCTCACGACACCAGGGTGGGCTCGCCTGTTGTCCGCCTGTCTGCCTCCGCTCGGCTTTGACTGTTGCTCCCTGTCCTCACACACAGTAAAAGCCACTTCTTTTTAGTAATGGTTCTGTGTGCTCTGACACACTCACTTCACTTTTTGTATTTATCGGCCAAACACCTGTCTCTACCCCTCAAAGAAGCAGCCTTTCAGCTCTGCCTTTAGAAAAAGCTGGGGGACCCGGCCTTTGGAGTTAAGACCCATGGCACTGCGGTTCTCCATGAGCCTGGATGCCACCTGTCCCCCACTGTCAGCTATGAAGTCCCAGTGACATGGCAATGCACCTCACAGTGACGGTGAGGGACAGTGGACACCACACTTTACAGGCCTGTGTAAATGCTGCCTGGAATCAGACCAGCTCAGTTGTGGCAAAGGACAATACCCCCCTAGGGACATAAAAGCAAAGACTACATGTGTCAGGGACATCACAGAAAGGCATCCAGTGCTGTCTGCAGGCTGGACAGTGAGCCCCAGGGTCCTCTGCTTCTCTGCATCCAAAGCTAGGCCTGGAGAGTTGTGTATCACCAACCTCTGTGAAGAGGAAGGGACTCCGAGACCCAGCAGAACAAGGGAAGGTCACCAGCACCCAGGAGGACGTCCTACAACTTCATCTTCCCAATATGATGCTACAGGTTTGCAGCCAGAGGCCCTTGATTCTTTTTTTTTTTTTTCCTTTGCGGTACCAGGGATCGAACTCACTACCTCGTGCTTGCCAAGCAGGCACTTATGCCACTGAGCTAAATCCCCAGCCAAGCCCTTGATTCTAAATCAGGGATCCAGCTAGTACGGCTCCAGTGACCTGACTAACAGCAGATTGCGTCAGGCCCGCCTCCCCCCAATCACCAGAGACCTTCTTCAGCGACACCCTGCTTAACCCACTCCTGCAAAAACAGGATAAAAAGAAGAGATGATAGATGAGAAGCCATTGCCACAGTAGGAGAACAAACAGGAAAATCTGCATCCAAAGTATTCTTTGACCTAAGAGAGCTTCGTCCAAAGTACATTCTAACACTTTTAAAGTAAAATAAGAGTGGGCCAGCTTTCAGATCTCCTTTCTCTCTTCTCCTTTCTATGCTCTATTCCCCTTCTGTTGCTTTTTCTCCTGATTATTAATTATCAGAAAGCCTGTCCAGCAAGAACAGCCATGATCAGCACAGTGAGATTAAAAGTTGAAGTCTGTTTTTTCTTAATTACTATGGAGAAATGTGCAGTAATTGTAAAGATGTGTATTTTGGTCTGTTTTTTTTCCTAGTCACATCCAGGAAAACTGAATCTGGGTGTTTATTAAAAGGGGGATGGGCCAGGTGTGGTGACACACACCTGTAATCCCAGTGCTTGGGAAGCTGAAGCAGAAGGATCACCATGAGTTCAAGGCCAGCCTAGGTTACACAGTGAGCCCAAGGCCAACCTGAACTATATACCATGACCATGGTCTCAAAAAGGGGGTGGGGGTGAGGGAATGACACCCCCATCAGGTGACAGGAAGTGGTAATTCCACATGGGATGTATTAATATCACTCAATCCCATTACTCCACCTGGGAAGACAGAGGTTGGTGACTGTTAAGGTTTCAAAACGGCTTTGTTCCTCTAAACATAGTGAGGACACAGTTCAGTGACAGCACTTGCAGTAGCCCTTGGTTCAATTCCCAGCCATGCAAAACAAACAAACAAACAAACACCTCCCAATGAAATGTGATTATCACTGTAATGGTGCTGAGACACAGGAAAGCCTTTCAGAGGTGATTAGGTCCTCCGGAGAGGTGATGCCTTTCTTGAAGTGGGGAATTTGTTCTTCCCAGAGCAGGTGGTCAGAGCAGGCTCCTGTCTGGTTCTGCCATGCCCCTGCTCATCTGTCTGCAGTAGCTGCTATGACACAGACCTCTTCTTTATAAACGATCAGGTCCCAAGTGTTTTCTTACAGTAACAGAACAAACTAAGGCGGTTACTGAGGCTTGTGCTCGCCTGTCAGTCTTTTAAGAATCTGGCCTATGGGGATAAATCCTTCCCAGCCTGGTCTCCTCGCCCTCCACGGGGCAGCCCAGGACCTACCCAGCGCCATCAATGAGGCTGGTCAGGGGCACCACAGCCTTACACAGCCAGGTCTGACTCAGCCGGTACCAGATGACATTTCAGGGGACCAGTCTCCAGGTGACGTGTGACCAACAAACCACAACCACGAAATCTTGCAAAAGTTCAAATCTGGACAGCTCCTGCTGGGACCTGCCATTACTCCTCTGTTTACAGGAAAGTGTCTTGGGGAGGGGAAGAGAAAAGGAGAGAAACGGTTTCGTTTCCACTCAGAGTGAATTCCTCAAGAACCACAAAGAATTTCGCTTGAAGAAACAGCTGAAAACGTGATGACAGGAAGGAAGGAAGAGGTCTTTGACAGGAGGGGAAAGGAAAGAGGCAACAGCCCTGCTGATATGATGTGTGAGTAACACCAATAAGGAGAAGAGATTAAAACTGAAGAGGAACCAAATAGCCGACACAAAAAGAATGTCACGTTTTGTGATCATTGTTCAGAATTTTATAGTTTGAAACACTGAAGTTTTTCAGAACGAGAAAAAAGCAATGGGAAAATAACAATCTGATTCATTCTTAGATCAAAGGTGAGAGATGGTCGCCCAAAATTCACTGTAATGAAGCAATAACTCGTGTCACATGGGGTTTTGGGCTTTGGGGTTTGTAGGACCCCATTGCATCGGTCACCTAACCCTGCCCACAGGTAACAAAGTAACACTCTGTGGCCTTGTTTGCTGAGGACCAGAAGAAACAGCCTCTCGCCTCACACCACCGCCCCTCCCCTGCCCAGGCCTGACTTAGTTTCCCCACCACCAGTGAGTAGGGATTCCCGATGCCAGCTGCCAGGGCTGCCTGTGCACTGTAACGGTCCCTCCTGCGCCCAGCACAGCTGCCTGCAGGCCACACCCATTCAGGAGGCAGAGGCCACTTGTCAGTGTGGGTCCTATGGTGTCCTCGAGCCTCCTCCTTCTGATTCTATGGGCTCCCCAAAAAGCCCCTCAGCCTCCCTCCAGTTTTAGGGACCACTTCAATGACGGTGAGTCTTGCATCTGGCTGTCTACAGCTCTCTTCTAACCCCAAATCTGAGTCCCAGCCTGAGGATACAGGGGGTGCGTTACTAATAACCCACAGGACGGTCTGAGCGTGGCACAAAGCCACGAGAACCTGAAACTAAGCCCCTCTTCTCCATCCCTCTGTCCTGCGTCCTGGTGGCTGGCTCAGACTTCAGCAGCCTCCTAAACTGTCCCAGCTTCACTCAGGTCCACCAGAATGTCCTTCCACATCCCAACCAGATTCTCCATGTCCTCCGCCTACATACCTTCATTGGAACCTCATCGTCTTAACAAAACCCAAATTTCTTAGCCTTCTAGCTTCCCTACACATCTCCCTCCAGATCCTGCCACCCATCCCTGCCACTGTTACTAGTCCTGAGCAAGTGAGAGCGTCCCATGACTCTGACCCATGCCCACTGCTCCACCTGGCAAACTCCTACCCACCCTTCAAGACCCAACTAGACAGCAGCTCTTTAAAAGCCTTCTTTGGTTCCCCTAGGCTCTCTCCTCTAGCAGGATTTATACTATAGCGCATGAACTCAAGGGCAGACATTGAGTTTCATTCACTTTGTACACTCAGCCAGGAACAATATTTGCTGTCTTAATGAAATGTTTGCTAAGCACTAAGAAGGAATGAAGTTTCCCCTAGGCAGGAGGAACATCCAGGGGAGCCGGGGTGCTGATGAGTGCAAGTCTGCACAGCCGCTCTTTGGTGTGATTTTATGCATCTAATTTTTGCCTGAGAACCTTAGAACCAGCTAAAGCAGAACATCAGTGATTCCTACAACCCCTTCTCTGTTTCTGCTTTCTACCTGGACCCAAAAGGATCTTCATTAGCAAGTGGCAAACGGGTAAGCACCCTTAAAGAGGTAAATAAACCTTGCTTTAAAAGTTCATCCTCAGACCAGGGATCTAGCTCAGCAGCAAAGCACCTGCCTGGCAAGCACAAGGTCCTGAGTTCAATTCCCCATACCCAGAAAAAACAAGTTCATTCTTAGATCACTAGATTAACACATTTAAGAACATTTCCCCAACTCCTAGAGTGTTGACAAGGAAGAAAACAAAGACAAAAGCAAAGCTGGGATGCAAGTACTCGGCAAGCACTTCTAGAATAACTATGGCAACACCAAGGCATCACAGAGATAAAATGTGGCCCACCTTTGGCCTTCATCCTCCTCCAAGGTCAACAACAACCTGCAAAGAAAGCTACCCTGCACGTGCTTCTGAGGGACGTACCCCAGCGACTCCCTGCCTCCTGGGGAGGGAACACAGATGTCAGAACCAAGCCACCCACCGGCTACCGTGGAGAGAAGAGACAAGACCGCTTCCCCATACCCGGGATTGGCACAGGGTCTCCTGCATTAGGAAAGGGTAGGGGATGAATTCTTCCCCCTTGTGGGAGGCTAGGCAGAGCCACGCAGAGGACTAGAGCCGTCTTCTCTGCACACGTGAGGCAGATTCCGACACTTTCCCAAAAAGGGATTGCACGGGACAGAACATCAGTACCTTAATGCAGCTAAGTGTGCCCTGCGGTGGACCCGGTCTCTAACTCCTGAAGCGCCCTGTGGTGGCACAGCCTCTTGAGCCCCCTCCAGCAACAGCATCTGTCCCTCCTTGCGAGCAGCAAGCTCTCGCCACCTGGCTTGGTGACAGCCTCAGAAGATGGGGCCACCAGGTCATCCCTGCCCCCCACAAAATCACCCTCACTGCCCAGCACAGAATCAATGTCTTCTCACGCCTTCTCCTGATAACACCGTGTCATGAGGGGGCCCAAGGGAGCCAATTAACCAGATCATGCTACAGACACAGAATAAAACCTCCTCGGAAGCTGCTGCCCAGGCCTTCAGCCCATGGCCGACTGCTGAATGGAATGGCCCTGCCTGGCCAAACAGTGACCTCTGGGGCAGAACACCACAGTGGAACAGACCCAACCCAGAGAACCAGGAGAGTCTCTGGAGCCCCTAGGTGTGGGGCTGTCACACAGCAGTGGATTGCTGAAACGTGGTAAGCAAACAGGGAAGCTGTCATTAAGATCACTGGGAAACAGGTCAGCACAGGCTAGGAAGTTCCTAGAAAGCCAACATAGAATTGTGTATGTGTGGGGTATGGGGGGCTGAACCAAGGGCTTCAAGATAAGGGCTATACCCCAGCCCTTTTTTAGTTTTTATTTTGAGACAGGGTCTCACCAAGTTGCTAAATTGCTTAGGCTGGACTCAAAATGTGATCCTCCTGCCTCAGCCTCCCAGAGTGCATGTGCCATCACACCCAATGTCTTCTGTTAAAAGAGAAAAGGTCTATTTACTTCACAGCTTGTGGAGTTTTCAACCCATAATCAGCTAGCCAAGGCAGGGTGGCCTCAGAGAGGAGAAACAGTTCATGGAGGGCCAGAAGGTAGCAAAGCAAGCAAACAACAAACTGCAAGCTTTTTTCTGTCCCTTACATCCTATCCAGGCTACCTACCCTGAGGGCAGGTATTACACCCTTAATCCTAGAGTCCTTGAGCCTAGCATTGCACCAGGAATCAGTCCCAGCACTGCACACTCTAGATCCAGCCGCCTCTGAAAAAGCCCCACCTATGACCAATTGAGGCTTCTGGGGGACATCTAGACATGAGCCATAACACCCAAACAACACATAATTCTCCTTTGCCCAAACTTGCATGTATCAGTTTCTGAGAAAAATGTTTTAGAAAGCAGTACAACATTCCACACAGTAAATAAAATTTAATACTGTCCTGACCAGTTGGTTAACATCAGGGACGTCTGCATACGAAGGGTTGTGGGTTGTAATGCTCAACACCCCAGCTACACTCCCTGATTAGCATACACACTTCGATGAAGACTCTAGAAGCACCTCCTGATCCCCACAAGTTACCCTTCCAAATGCCTATGGGTTGAGAAACCAAAGCCGAGCTCTGGTGAACATACACCCAACAGATGAGGAAAGGTGTACAGGCTTCTTTAATGATGCAGAAGACAAGGAGCTCTGGGATTCCAATGGCCTGGGTTCAAATCCTGCTCCCACTTACTAATTGTGTGAGCCTGACAGGTCCTTTTAGTCACCACACATTTGTTTCTTCACCTTTAAAACAGAAACACCTGCCTCTCACTGGAAGATGGTCAACCAGAAGAGGTCAAGAGATCAGGAACCAGGGCCCCCAGCTCAACCCCCACTCCCCACAGGCCTGGGCCACACAGGGGCGTCTCGGCCTGAGCACTAGTGGAAGTGCTTCACCATGAATGCCTGATAGGGAAAAGGAAGACCCAGGGGAGGGTGTGTGAATTACTCAGGGTCTAGTCACCAGAACGGGATCTGTAGTAGATGAAGAAACCTCAGGACAAGGAAGGCCTTGAAGTCCCAGCAACTCCACCCATGGAAAATTTACCAGGACCTGTGGGCCAGCCAAGCCTAGGCATGAGTGTGTGTGTGTGTGTGTGCATGTGTGCACGTGTGCTGATACATGTGTGTGCATTCAAAGCTCGCCAGTCCCCACACTGGCACGGCACTAGGCTTCCTTTTTCTCTTTGGAAAAACCTGATTATACAGTGCCTGCTTGAAATCATAAACACAAGCACTCTGATGTTCACAGAGAAATGTCAGTGAAATGTGGGTGAAAGGTGGGCCTGAATTGCACACAAACCATAAGGACACACTGCAGAAGCTCTGTTTACATACAGACAAGAGTCAGAAAGGCCACAGAGAAACAAGACCAGGGATGGGAGCTGGGGCGACTTTCTGCAAACACTGGTCACGTGCTCACTAATTCATTATCCTCCATCCCGCACAGCTGGTTGGATCCGTGGGCCCCACGGCTCCCTGCTACGCATTTCCTCTGTATTGCAGCTCCCCCGATGCCAGTCCGCGAGCTCTTCAAGTGGCCGCTGCATTCCTGCCCAGGGGCATCAGCAGCAGAGCTCAGGCCCCAGAGCCAGGCTGTCCACTCCTCCCAGCCTGCCCTGCACAGCCCACTCCACAGGCGGCTCCCTGGGGGCTGAACGCACCCAGCCGGCCCTCCCCACGTCCTCACATTTGTCATGTGCTCCATGTAGTCCCACAGGGCACATCCTGTCATGGGCTTGTCCCTTTCTCGAATCCAGTGCAGGGTGGGGTACTTCCTGTCATATTTCAGGACCTCGCATCTCTTGGCACTGTGCTTCGACCCTCAGCAAACACTTCTGAGGTGGCCAAAGCAAAAGGAGGCCCAGTGCCTGCATTCCAGAGGAAGAAGGGTGCTCAGGGAAGCCCGCATCCCACCTTCTGATTCGTGGATGTCCCCTCTACCTCATCCTGCCTCAGTTTCCTCATCTCTGAAATAGAGCCAATCACACCTAGGATTCAAAGGGATAATCACTGTATGAGGACCTTTAATCCAGGTTCAGACAGAGCTGTCTCTGGAAGTCCTGTTCCTTCTCACAGCCTCTCCCTACTCCACAGTCAAAGGTTCCTTTACCGGGTGAGTGACTTCCTATGCAATATGCTGGTGTGAAAGGAATTATACATCCACAGCATCACCTTGTTTTACTCTGTGAATAAAACTTAACAGGCCATTATGGTTTAGACCTAAAATGGTCTCTTGAAGTTTCCAGTGTTCAGAAGTGAAGCTCCTGGAAGCTGACTGGATCCTGGGGCCACTATGCTCATCAGTAGATTAATTCACTGCTGAAGTCACAGGTGAATGTGTTGCTAGGTGGTGGCCCTGGTTGGAACATGCAGGTCACCGGGGATGTGACCCACAAGAATGCATTTTCGTCTCCTTTCTGGCTGCCCTTGGGTGACCAGCAGTCCTCTCCCGGGCCCTACCACCAGCTCATTTCTAGCTTGGAGCTAGACAACCATGGACTAAACACACTACAACTGTGAGCCAAACATTCTCCTCCTTTACATTTGGGTCAGGAAAGGACAAAACATAAGAGGTACAGATGCCATGATCTACGTGAGGGGGGACTCAGTTAAAGGGGGCCAGCAGCAGCTCCAGCCCCTCCTACAATCACCCTGAGCCAGCACCAGGCCCAGGTTCTCCCCACCACAGCCTGACTTTGGCCCCAGCCCCTGAGAACTGCAAAGCCCAGTCTTTGCTCTGTAATACTCTGTCAGTGAAGCTCCAGCCCCACCCAACCCCCTGCTTCAACTCTCCCACTGAAATGCCACCTGCCAGCTCCTGAGAAGAACCCAGGACAGACAAGGGGTCTGCCCTGCACCCCATATGTATCTTCTATCCTTCCTCACAGAGAGGGAGTCATGAGGGGTCATGAGGGCTGCAAAGGAACACTGGTAACACTAGAAAAGCCTCCTTGGTGCTGCTGGCAGCAGAAGCCAAACCACAAAACTCACAAACCCTCCAAAATCCTAGGTGTCAACTGTGAAACTCAGTCTGTCCCTTACAAGGAGCCATCCCTATGGGGGCACATAGGCAAAAGAAAGAAAGGAGACCCCAAGTAGGTCTGAGAAAGTTCCCAGGAGTGAGCCTGGCTGGGGCAAGGGACAGCATCCGGTTCTCATGGCCCTGCCCCTCTCATTCTGGGAAGAGACCCCTGCCTGGGAGGCCCAGAGCAGTAGATGGGAAAACGGTGCTCCCAGCTGCACGCTAGGGCCAGGCGGTCCCAGGTCTCCCGCCCTGCGGAGACCCAGCCACCCAGGCGTGGCTTCCAGGGCTCAAAGACAAACAAGGGATGCTGTGACCTAAGGAGGACTTTAGTGGGTGAGCCTGGGAAACAAGCACCTTTTAAAAAGTCACATCAGTCCCAAATGAGTGACTCAGAAACTTCTGGAACACAGCCCACTGTACACCAGGCCTCCAGCCTCCTATCTCAGGCCCCCAGCTTAACCTTGGGAGTCCCCTTCCCTTCCCCTCTCTCTTCCCAAAGCCAAGTTTCGGGCACTGCTTTGTCAGGGTCATGTTCCTCTGGGATGCTAGTTTTATTTTTATTTTTGGTGTTGGGGGTGGAGCCCAGAGCCTGGTGCATGCTATACACACCCTACTGATGACACACGGATTTCTGGGGGCTTGTGAGCCCTGTGGACACGATTTGTCTGGATCAAAGTCCTCGGTCATTTTCAACAAGAACTTCCTTGCTTACCTAGGGGATGAGCCCCGAGAGACAAGGCTTAAACACTACCCCAGACTTCCTCAGCAGTAGCTGGTTAAATGAACCCAGGGGAGAAAAAGAGATTCCTGCTTCCATCTAGTCCATGAGAGAGAGCCAGGGATCCCCGCAAGCTGTGCCTTCTACTGAGATCTGGGAAGGAAATGCAGACAGTCCTGGTCCAGAGGAGGTGGTGGGCCGGTGGGTCTGTGCCCTCAGTTAACAGGACAAACGCCCAGAGGAATACACACTGAAGCTCCTCTAACCATGCAGGAGCCCTTGGCTGGGAGGCAGTGCAGCCAGGCTCCCGTCTCCTTTCTGTCACCCATGTGCCATGACCGTCAACCTCTGTAAAATGTAGATTGGGACTAGATGCTCTCCCAGACCCCTTGCCTGTGCTAAAATCCCGTGACTGTGGGTAGAACAAATCAGAAAGCTAAGGGATGAGTGAGGAAACTTGCAAAGGAGTAAAATATGTCCACTCCCCCCAGGCTGCGGGGCGGTCAGTTTCCATAACCCACTCCTCATGCCAGGGCCCCTAGAGGCTCGAGTTGATATGCCCTGCCTCCCTGGCACCCAGCAGGTCACCTCTTCAAGCTGACACCATACCAGCCTACCAGCCCCACCCTCCACTGGAGTAGAACTGCAGTAGAACTGCCCTGGAGTAGGAATTGTGTTCTCTCACCAGCAAAAGCCGTCAGCATGAAGCTGGCAGGCCTGACGCCTCCTCTGGGAAAGCAGCTCTGCCTTGTCCTCTGCTCACAGTTTGGTGTGTGTCTCCCCATCCAGGGACCTATACCTCCTACCATCCCTCAGTCTTCTCTCTGCTGAAACCCAGAATCACTGACACTTTGGTCAGACCCCTCTGCCCCTGTCTCGGAACTCTGCCCGGGCTTGGAAACGGCTCACAGGACAAGTGTTTGATGTTCCTCAAAGGCCCTTTCTCCCCACCCAGGAGACTCCTACCAGTAAGCAGAACATGAGGCCAGAGGAAGGGCTCTGTGCTCCCACTGGGAGAAGCTCTGCCCCACTCCCTAACCCGGTAGCACAGCTGTATTAATTGTTCATGGCACCCTGAGCTCTCAGCCCAGGGATCCTGGCAGGGAGAAGGGCAAGAAGTGACCCATTCACTAGAAGGTAACAGTGCAGAATTTGATCTCAGGCTCCAAATCGTGCTAGCCAGCCTGACTATATCCCAGCAGATTCCCAAAAGCAACGACTGAGACCAGGCTTTCCCAGGCAGCTTCGTTCAAAGCCTTCAACAGGCTGGACACACACTGAAACCCTCCAACCCAGAGGTTGTGACAGCCAGGGCACGAGAAGGGCAAGGAACGGGGAGAAAAACAAAGGGACCTGTTAGTACAAGCACAGGCACAGCCCAGGCCTGAGCCTACAGAACAGAGGGGCAGGGAGCTTCCTGAGCCAGAACAGGAAAACAGAAAGCATTCTGATCCAAGAAGTTGGAGGAAAAAATTAAACCTGAGCAAAAACCACAATCTCTAACCAAGTGGGAGGCCACAGGGCAACCCCGAGTTCTTGTATGGACCACCAAAGGCACCTGGAGACTCAGCTCCTGGCCCCAGGGAAACAGCAGTAATGGTGACAGCGGCAGTGAGATACAGGGAGAAGCAGAAGCAGGAAAGTACACTCTGGCCGTATGGCTGCTGTGAATGTGTGACGGAGTGCAGATCCCTGCACGGCTCTGAGCTCCAGTATGAAAAAGGAAGTGGATGGAAGGATGCAACACTGGGGAATCCATGGACTGTAAGATCCATGGGGTTCCTTGGGGTAACCAGAAAATGAGCACAGGAAACCAAGATCAAGTGTCCAGTGGCTGTAGTCCCCCAGGGTCCAGTGGGGTGGGGGGGTGGGGGTCTTACCACTTGTGGGACCACATTTTGTCAGTTAAGGTTTGGCCAAAATCCCACCCTCCCGGCAGAAACCATCCCTCAGGTCTAGCAGATTCCACGTCACAGTGGCCAGCATGGCTATCCCCAGGAGTGGCCCCACACACTGCCTTCTCCACTCATCTAACCGCTGGAGGCACCCTGAGTTCCTGGAGGCAGAAGCGGGGCACAGGGGGACTGCATCTGCCCTCTGATGGCCCTTCATCTGTCCTCATGAGCTTTCCCCTGTGCTTCCTTTAATCCTGACAACTGCCACATTCTGCAGGCAGGGCAGGCAGTACCCCCCACCTGACAGGGTGCACTGAGGGAGCCCACACAAGTCAAGTCACATGCTGGAGGTAGGCAGCGACAGCGGAAGACCAAACTCCCACAAGAGTTCTCCTGGCTGGGACAGTGCTGCCTCAAGACTGGGCCTACCAGGGTCTTCCTAGCATCCACCCGGAGGGGACCTGGCAGCCTCCTGTTGCTGGAGGCAATCACTGAGTGGCACACAGAAAGAGGTGGTCCTAACACGATCAGCTGAGAGTGTCACTCATTGTCCCCTTCAGGTCACATTTTGGCTCAAAGACAAAGCCCCCAGTCTAGAAAAGGAGGGCCCAGGGTGGGGGGTCAGCGAGACTCACCTCTCTCAGCAGCTGCATCCCGTGCAAGTCATCCTGCTGCTGCTGGGCCACGGTGACCCCCAAGACCAGCGTGTGCACAACACAGGAGACCACAGAGATGGTGACGATGGGGCTGAGGCTGAGGGGCAGTGTGATGAAGAAGGAGAAGACGAAGAAGACCTGCCAGCCCACCGTGTCGCTGGCCGCGTGGGCATGTGCGAAGTTCAGGCCCAAGTAGGAGAAGATCTGGGCCGTGATCACCAGCCACAGCAGGTAGGGCACCACCTTCCGGCTGACCCGGTCAGGGAGCAGACCCTTTTTGCAGACTATAAACAGGATGATGTCCAACAGCAGCCCCACCCCGGCCACGATGAGGGGAGCCAGCTTGTCGCTGGAGAAGACCACAGTACACATGACCACCACGTAGCAGTCAAACAGAGCCGCGAAGACCACCAGCACCAGGAGGGTCTCGTGGCGCTGCCTTCTGAAGTAGGTCTGGTACAGGTTCTCCAAGGACTCGGGCACGAAGGTCAGGCGCATGAAGCGAGGCAGACACAGGCAAGAACCTGAGTTGCGGACGGAGATTTCATGGGTCCGGCCCACCCCGCGCTCGGGGTCAGAGGGTAAGCTGACCGAGTACTCCGCCGAGTACTCCGCCGAGTACTCGGGATCCGAGAAGCCCTGGTTCCTCGGCATCCTGACCAGCATCTGCTTGCACTGGCCCTAGAGAAGAGGACTGGGCAGCGGAAGGACTCCGGAACTGGCCACCTACTAGGGCTCACCAAGACCTGGGGACGGCGGGGCGCCTCTTCTGGGCTGGGGCTGGAGGGCCAGCAGGAGCGCGGAGCAGGTTTCCAGGGCACGGGTGGCGCCGGTCATCTGGAACTTAAAAGGACATCACTAAGTAGGAGCACCCCTCTCCCTCCGGGGCGGCTTCCTGCCGCAGGCGCCCCCACACCGGGGCCTTCCCGCGGCCCCCACGCAGCGCGCGGTCGTCCGCGCCAGGCGTGGGCTTCCTGTCTCCGGCTGCTGAGGGCCTTGCCACCTCCATCCTGAGCACCCGTCTCCGTGTCACCCCCTCGGTCCCTGCCGCCCTCGCCTACATTCCCTCAGGCCCAATCCATAGGCGCTGCAAATCAGGCGAGTCAGGAAGAAGCCAGAACCATCCCGGGGATTCCGGCCCCGTCCTTCTGTTTACTTCCCATTTCCAGCCAGCCCCGGGAGGCGCGGGCTCCCCCCGGTCTCTCCCCGCCCTGCCCGGCCGCGGGAGCCGCGTCCCCGGAAGCTCGGCCCGGCTCGGCGCTTACCTGTGCGGGGCTGGGGCCGGCCGCGTGCTCCGGGACGGCCCGCTGCGGGCTGCGGGCTCCGAGCCGCGCGCCCGGCCCCGGCTGCCCCGCCGTCAGGCCCGGGACCCGACCGCGAGAGGCGCGGGGCTGCCCCGCAGCATCCGCAGGCGCCGGGCCACAGGCAGAGGCGCGCGGCGGCGGCGAGGCTGGAAACCGATCCGGGGGCGCGGCGGGCCTCGCTAGGGGCGCGCGCAAGGGCCTCCGCGGCGGGAGCGCGGGCCGAGCCCCGGGGAGCCCGCCAGCATCCTCGCCAGCCACCAGCGAGTCCGGGCGCGGCGCGGCACCGCTGCTCGGGCCACGCGCGCTCGGGCCCGGGAGGCGGGCGGGGGCGGGGGCTGCGGCGGCCCCTCCCCTCCCCTCCGAGTCGCCGCCCTTCAGCGAGCGCGCCCAGGCGGCGGCGCGGAGTCCACCCGGGGGCCCCGGTCCCCGCACGCCAGCCTGACGGCCACGTGGAAGCGGGGCGGGCGGCGGGCAGGAAGGACGGCGACTCCACGCTGCGCGCGGGCAGGCCCGCCCCGAGGAGGGAAGCGGGGCCGGTGCGCCCCCGCAGGTGAGCGCGAGCGATCGGGGCCCCGCCGCCCCTCCTCGGCCTCAGCTTTCCTCCGAGCCCGAGAAGCGGGCCGAGGCTTGGGGACCGCTCCCCGTGGGGCCCTCGGTGTCCCCACCCGTCCCGGAGCCCAGGAGCCCAGCCGGGGCGAGATTCCCGCGGAGGGGAGCGTGGCAGAGCCCGGATCTGCAAGGAGGCGAGAGGGAGTGGCCCGCGTGACACCTGGCCTGGCGGAGACCGGGCCTCACAGAACTCTGTGCACCTTCGTGCACCTCCTGCCTGCTTGACGTGGGTTTGAATTCGCCTGTTCGCTTAAAAACGCAAATTCTCCCCCACCGGGTCCAAATGGCTTTCCTTTAATTCAACGGAACCCTGGTTGTTTGAGGGAGAGATGGGTTGTTTTGGAACAAAAGCCTGTGTTGAGGGGAGCTGGGTGCGAGGGCAGCTGGCAGCATTAAAGGGGGTCAGCTCCCCAGTCCTCTCTTTAGGGAGACCTAAAGACCGGCAGAGGGGAGAAAAACAAACAGCCTCCCAATCCTTGGGTGGGATTCCCCCCTCCTGCCTGTCCGAGTTATCCCGGGGTGCACGTTTGAACCTCAGGCATCATCCCTCAGGAATGGTTCTGCCAGAGCATCAGTCCTGTTTCTGTCTGTACCTCCTCACCCACCAGAGTTTCTCAGGGCTCAGATGCCAAGTGCAGGCAGACATCAGCTGTATGGGGAGAATGGTTTAAAAAAACCAGCACTCCCCATTGTGTTAATTGTTTTGGAGTCCAAAAATTTATTTTGAATTGTTACATGAGAGAGGGCCTGATTTTTATGTTTAACAAAAATAAATACCATGTTAAAGTTAGCTTTGGCACAAGTCACAAGGAACATTGCACCCTCCGTGATCCCCCTTTCCTGGCCCACGTGCCAGCCACTGTGGTAGGGTAGACACAGGTCTGGAGGTGGCTTCTAGCCACATGGGTCTGAAACAGAACCTTTCAAGAGGGAGGGAAGGATCCGATTGGGCCCAAAAGTGGCATTCCAGGTGGCAGGAACCTCCAGCCAGGACCCCCCCAACAGGAAAGCCTGGCCACACATTCCTATCTCTGCTCTGCTAAGTCAGGCAGGGCCCTTCTCTGTGGGTACAGCAAGTGCAGTACAGCCCACTGTGGCCCCTCACAAGGTCTCCCTGGGAGCCAGAGCAGAATAGCTGCTCAGAGTCCTGCTGTAGGAAGAGCTAGGAGCCTCCTCTGTCAGTCAGTTCAAAGCAACCTGGCACCTAAAAGATCTTCAGCACATTGTCACTGAGTGAATGGATGAGCTCCCGAAGAAGAAATGTGCACTGACTCTCCCTAAAGGAACCAACTGGGCTCATTCTCTGATACTGAAAAAGTTCTGGTCCAAAGATAATTAAAAGTAATCATGCCTAGCTAGGGCTGGAGATCAGCTCAGTGACTGAGAGCTTTAATATGCATGAGGTTCTGGGTTTAATCCTCAGCACCACCAAAAATCAAAAACCACCCTCAAGTGCAAAGGGGAGACTGGGAGGGTATTTTGCTTTTGGCTTCCACGCTTTCCATTGTGGAGGACTGTAACCTGGAAAACAGGCAGGCTTTGCTTTAGTAATCAAAAAATGAGTAAATTGTCTTTGAAATACACATCCCGTGGACAAACACCCACACAGAGAGGAAATCAGGGGCCCTGAAGGGCTGCATGTGACATGCCCTTTCATGCCTGTCCTCAAGGAAACACAGAAGCTGGGAGGTCCTGACTCCCACCCTATCCCAGCTTCTGCACCTGTTTGTTTCAAGACTGGAGATGATTGCTGAGAATTAACTGTTATTGGATAAACAAGACTGGTGTGGCCCCCCAGGGAACTCCCTGAAGCCTGAATCAAGCAAACAATAGATCAGAGCAGAACTCTGGCATCCCGAGGGAAGAGGTGAGGGAGGGAGAGAAGAGCATTAGCTCCCCTGATGCCAACACCTGAGGGCCCTGCTTGGGGCCAGAAGGCAGAGCCGAGACCAGGCCCCGAGCTGGTGGTTTCACTGGGGAGGTGATTCCAGGAGAGAAAGCAGAGAAGGGTGAGAGCCAGGCAAAAGGGTGGTGCCAGAACCAGGCACAACTGAGGGTGGGGGTTCAGGGCTGAGGGCTTCCTCTGAGCTAGAAGAGGGGGGCGCTTCTCCACCTGCTGCCCTGCCCTGTCCTGCTGGTATGGTCACACCCTGATTCTAGTCTGTATGAGGGAGACTGAATGGTGGGTCCCCAGGCAAGCAATGAGAGGTCCCAGGGGTACATGCCCTGAAGACAGGAGGGCGAAGGTGGGCGGGAAGATAATGGCACCTGGCCCTGAAGTGCCAAGGCCACCCCTCACCCAGAGGAGACACAGAGGGGCAGAGGAGCCTGTGCACTGGCCTGCGTGCTGACGGGGACCAGGGATGGTGAGCCTCGGTGTCCTTGTGGGGCAGGTCATAGCACCAACCCCGCCACATGAGCATTGTCAGGTAGATGAATGTGACCAAACTGAGCACAGGGCACAAGCCTGTAGACCCTGCTACTTGGGAAGCTGAGGCAGGAGGATCACTTGGGCCCAGGAGATAGAAGCCAGCTGGGCAACACAACAAGACCTGTCTCTGGGGACAAAGAGGGCAAGGGTGGGCACAGTGGTTGACGAATCTCCACCGAGCAAGCCCAATAAATGGCAGCTGTCACCCATCTCACTGCTAAGAGGCCGAGCCGCTCTGACCTGTACAGGGCTGGTCTGCCATTGGCCACGAGCCCTCCGGCTGGTTCCATGAGGGACCCTCTGTGCTTCCATCGCAGTTTTCTTCTGACAGCGCTGGGCTGTCCGTGTGCTCCGCTTCTTTGTCTGTCTGTCTTAGGGTTTCCCTGACTGTCGTTCACTGAACCACCATGGGTGCATGTGAGTGTATGGAAGAATTTGAGAACATGTGTGCATGTCTGCCTGTGAGTGTGCATGAGTGTGTGTGACCATGTGTGCCCCTGCTCCTACCCAGCCCTTCCTGGCTGCTGGCCCCTTTCCCTTCCTGACCTCCCAGGACAGCTGATCGCCGTGTCCACACTGCGTGGCCCTGCTTGTTCCCTGGCCACTGTTCCTGGGCCTCTTGGGTGAGTAGAGAGTGTGGGGCCAGGGAAGAACAGGCACCAACGTCCCCAGCTGGGGACGTTCCAGGTTTGTCCCCTTTGGGGAGTGGGTGTCTGCTCAGCAGCCAGAACCAGACCCTCTGGTCCCTGAAGCTCATCTTTGACATGGAACAGCTTTTTAGTTTAAATAGTGTCAGTGACACACTAGCCACACGGGGAGTGGCGGCTCATATCTGTCATCCCACTACTCTGGAAGGCTGAGGCAGGAGGATCAAAATTCAACAGCCTGGGCCACTTAGTGAGACCGTTTCAAAACAAGATGAAAAAATGGGCTGAGGATGTAGTTCAGAGTAAAAGCCCTGGGTTCAACTCATACCAAAAATCCTAAAAAACACTAACCATTGAATCAGCGGATTCGAACTGGTCCCAGACCCCTGCCCTGGGCTGCCTGCCTCCATGTACCTCATTGTCCTCCAGCTGTTTGTGGGGTTGTCCTGCTGCTGGCACCCCTGTCTCACAGATGAGGACATGGGCTTGGGCACCAGAGACAACTTGCTCTTGACCCTACAGAGAAGAGGCTGGGCTCTCACACCACACCGTCTGCAAGCCCAGCCCCCAAGGGGATCTGGGAGGCTCCCATGAGTGTCCCCACTTCTATAGGACCCACAGAGCTCAGAGACCCCCCACAGACAGCCAGGGGACCTGCAGCCTCCTCCGCCCATGTGTCATCCTGCTCAGACTGGATGAAAAAACCGAGGTGTGCAAAGGTTAAACTCAGGGCAAGGAAGACACATGCCCTGATCACCGGTGGTGGCCTGCAATTGCTGAGTAATGCTGAGGCCTCTGTGGGAATGTCATGCTTTGGAAAGTGCTGGAGCCAAGTCCCCACAGGGAAGAGGCCCCACAGAAATAAAATGTGCTAACGAGTCTCTCCCCACCTGCTGGGGTTGGGGGAGCAGAGAGAGTTCAGAACAGCAAGAGCGCCCAGAACATGCCCAGGCTGGGAGCAGAGGTCCAGCGCTCCTGCAGGCTCTCTCCCGGTGGAAAGTGGCCAACTCCCTGCAGTGAGGCCGCCAGAGCCCAGCGGGAGGCCATGCTGCAATGCCCTTCAAGCCAGGCACCTGCTTGTGTGTGGTGGAAAGAACCTAACCCAAGGTGTCCCTAACCCCACCCCACGCTTCCCCTCTCCAGGGGCCAACGGGATGGGATGTCTGTTCCAAACCATGGCTCAACCGGTCACTGTCCTCTTACATCTGGGAGAGCAGCCATCTCAACCCATTTCCCTGGGCAGCCAGGGATCCACAGGGGCTGCACGGTGGCCCCGGAAATCACATGTCTGGACCCCAGGAACCTGGGGAATGGACTCTCTTTAGAGACAGGAATAAGTAAAGGGTCTGAACCCTCCTGGACAGGCTGCCACCTGAGGACAAATGTCCTTACAAGAGATGCACAGAGAGAAGACAGAGGCTCTGGTCTCCCTCGTGGCAGACTTTGAGCCTCCAGAACTATCAAAGAATAAATTTCTGTTGATTAAAGCCACTCAGTTGAAAAGGAAAAAAAAAAGAAAGACAAGTTAAAAAAATGGAAACAAAGCTTTTGTAAATGAGGGAAAAAAGGTTGGAGGGAGAGAAGGGGGATAGGAAAAAATAAAAGAAGAAGATACCATGTCCAGCTTCAAATTCCCTACAATGAGTGTGATCATTATGTGTGCCTAAATGTAACAATAAATTAATTTATTTATTTTGGTACTGGGGATCGCACTCACGATCTTGCACTTGCCAGACAGGCGCTTTATGCTGCTGAGCTAAATTCCCGGCCCCAATAAATTTAATTTAAAAAAAATAAAGCCACCCAGTTCCTCTTCCTTTATGATAGCCATAGAAACAAGACAGGATCTAGTCGCCCATTTTTCATCTTCTATTTTAACACATTCTGGAATATATTGTAATTGCACATGGGTAGCACCCCATGCTCTGGGTGCCGAGGCCTGGGGTAAGGTTGTTATTCAAATCTTTGTCCCCAAATACCTGCTTCTGATAGACTCTCAACAAACACTTGTTAAACACTTTTCAAAAAATAAATCTGCAGGGCATGCAGTAATCCCACATTCTCAAGAGGCTGAGTGAAGCCAGAGGGTCACTGCATGGGAAGACCCTGTTCCAAAATAATAAAAAGGGCTGGCGATGGAGCTCAGTGGGGAGCACTTGCCTAACGTGCACGAGGCCTTGGTTCCATCTCCAGCATCACAAACAAAAATAACTCCAACCCCAGATAGGTGTGTCAGTGCACAGCTCTAATCCTAGCACTCAGGAGGCTGAGGCAGGAGATCACCATGAGTTTGAAGCCAGACTGGGCTACATATAGTGAGTTCAAGTATGGCCTAAATTATATAGCTGGACCTTGTCTCAAAAAATCCATGGCCGGGAATTTAGCTCAGTGACTTAAGCACCTGCCTGGTAAGCTCAAGGTCGTGAGTTCAATCCCCAATACAAAATAAATAAATTAATTAAAAATCCATGTAAAAATAATAAAAATAAAAAAAGATGCAGGTCAGTGGCAAAGATCTTATCTAACAAGTTCTGGGTTCAATCCCCAGTACTGCCAAAAAAGAAAGAAAAGTTGGGTTCGGTCATCTGGTCATAGAGCTTCTCTATGTAGGGGTCACACACCGTAGGTCCCCCAGAAACCAAAGACTCTGCATGGTAGTGATTCCCAGATATCCATTTTACTTGAAGTGATTTTTTTTCTTTAAAAGTTTTTATTTTGTGGCAGGGTCTTGTTTGCCCAAGCTGATGTTAAACTTGTGATTCTCCTGCCTCAGCCTCCCTAGAAGCTGAGATTACAGGCATGCATGCACCACCATGCCAGGCTGGAACTGTTGGATCCCCTACCTGTGACTCCCCTATCTCCTTCTAGAGCACCCTAATCTGAATGCACAGGACAGATCCATCATTCCATGAAGGCTGGTTGGAAAACAGCAGCTGGGTGGATGTGCAAGGGTCACAGGATTCTTTCCCAGATTCTTCTCCAAATCTCCACTGTCTGCCATTAGAATTGGCTCCCAGAAGCATAATTCGGGCTGCTTCACTTCCTCAAAAACATTCATTGATAGATTCCCTATGGCCTTTGGACTCAATTCCGAGTCCAGGCTGTTCCTTGATTTGGTCCCGGACTCCTTATCACCCTCTCTTCACCCTGGGAAGAGGAAGCAGCCTGGGGGAGGGCGGGACCTGGACAGCAGTTCTACAAGGCCTGACTTCAGGGAGCTTGTGCCATTAGGCCAGGAACGGCGGTACAGTCCTGTAACCTCGGCACTCTGGGAGGCTGAGGCAAGAAGATCATACATTGACCCCGAACTGGTAACTCAAAAAGAATTTTTCTTTTTTTTTTGTTCTGGGGATTGAACTCATGACCTCGCATTTGCCAGGCAGGTGCTTATGCCACTGAGCTAAATCTCCAGCCCCCAAAAGAATTTTTCTCCAAAAAAACATTTATTTTAATTTTTTGGTACCAGCAATTGAACTCAGGACCTCACGTTTGCCAGGCAGGCTCTGTGCCACTGAGCTGTATCCCCAGCTCAGAAAAAAAAAAAAATTTTTTTAAAGTGGCCCAAGAATGCAGTTCACATCTCCTGGGTTTAATCCCCAGTGTTACAAATCAATAAAATTTTAACAAATGAAAGGAGAAAAAGAGGAAAAGTAAAAT
>PVLA01009265.1:0-77514 GCA_004027455.1 Hydrochoerus hydrochaeris | reverse complement strand
ATGGATGGGTGGATGGGTGGATGTGTGGATGGATGGGTGGATGGGTAGATGGATGAATGGATGGGTGGATGGGTGTATAGATGGATAGATGATGGATGGGTGGATGGTGCTGATGCTCTACTGGAGAGGAAAGCCATCCACCTCTAGCCTGAGCATGGCTCATGCCTGGCTGGGGGAGCTGGGAGGTCTTATGGAACATGTGTGAGCCTGAGTGCACGTGTGTCTGCATGTGAGCCTTCTGCTCCAGCTCCTGTGCGTAAGCAAGTGTCCATCTGTAGCCCACTGTACAAGCACCACCTCGCTCACACCTCTGTGCTTTTGCTGGGTGATCTCCTATTAAATGGCCCCAGCAACAGACATGTGCTGTCCCATGATCTCAGGTGCAGATCACTGTGCCCAGTCTCTTAGAGGTCACATGTGTGCTAGCAGCCAAGGTCAGGGGCAGAGTGGAGATCAGGCCAGATTCTTATAGGCCCCTGCCCCTGAGTTTCCCTGAGATTTGTGACCCAACATTCAGTGATGACTCATTTTAGGATAAATTATAGGACTCGGTTTCAGGACATGCTACAGGACATGTCATAGGACATGTTATAGGATACGTTATAGTGCACATTCCAGGACTTGCTACAGTGCACGTTATAGCACACACTGTAGGACCCAGCAGCAGGGAAAACCTGATCCATTGCGTGTGTATCACCTGGACCTGGTCCGCAGCTGACAGTAGGTTTCCTCAGTTAATGATGGATAGGGAGTCCCTGAGCATTTGTTCTCCAACTGGGGCATGCAATAAACCAACTGGGAATCTAAAAGCAAACGATGATGCTGATTCCAGTCCGGAGATCGCACACCCACATTCTGCCCAGCATGATTTCTTTCTTCTGGCCCAGGAAGTCAAGGGTCCCCTGCCAACCTGGGTTAGGCTCTGGGGACTCGGTGGGTGACAGGGGTGGCCCAGGAAGCTCATGGTGCTCCTCAGAGCAGACGGCAGTCAGGGTGTGGTTCCTGTAGGGCCAGGTGCACACTTCTGGAGAAGAGGGCCTGGCTGATGGCACTGTGTCCCTGCCCTGGCAGGGTGAGCTGGAACATGCGTGTTAAAGGTGGTCACTTCTGCCAGGGTGGACAGGAACACATGCTGTGCAGCTGTCCCAGACACCGTGTGCATGCACGTGCACACACAGAATGCACCAGAACATGAAGACCAGAAGGACGCGGCTGGGCTGCAAAGGCAGCTGTTTGCGTGGCTGGGCTGTTGAGGGCCCTCCTCTGCTGTCTTTGGTTTGGTTTGGCTGGAAGAGTTGGGGGATCTTGAAAGATGAGGCCTCACTCTTGGGAGCCAGCCTCTCTGTAGCTGGTCTGGGGTGCAGGCCTGGAGCAGCTCTGCTGGGCAGAGCTGGTCTGGGGTGCAGGCCTGGAGCAGCTCTGCTGGGCAGGAAGCGGGTGGGACAGTTTTTCTGGAGAAGCCTCGCCCATGGTGCTGGGAAAGTCCGCACCAGCAAGGTGGATGCCCTGGGCCTGGCTGCGCAGCATGATGAAATGGCCAGGTCACTCCCTGGGGACCGTCTGGGGGGCCTTGGATGGCAGCCAGGCCCTCACAGGGACAGGTACGGTCTGCAAGGCCTGCCAGGGCCCATCTCTGGGAGCTCACTTGGTGGACAGTGGGGACAGGTGGTGGATCCCAAGCCAGGATAGAGCTGCAGCACAGCTGGGGCTGGGAGCCAGCGTGGGGGAAGCTTCTGGGTGCCCTGAGCCCATGCGTGTGGACAGGGTGTCCTCTCAAGAGGAGACCAGGTGGCCAAGAAACCCCTGGCCCCTGCAAAGCAGAATCACTTTGCTGTGTATTTTCCATTGAGTAGGAACACGGAGTCAGTGAAGGACCTGTGTGCAAAGGCCTGGTTGGGTGGACATTGAGCCATGTTTGCTGTTCTGGACGTGGGCCACTTCTGCATGAGGCCCAGAGCAGCAAGAAGAGCCTGACCCTGACAGGAATGCAGCTCTGCCTCCCAACACTTCCGGGAGAAAAACCGCGCTTAGAATCAGAAGCTGCATGTGGTGGTGCACACCTGTCAGCCCTGCACCCTGGGAGGCTGAGGCAGGAGGATCACAAGTCAGAGTTCTAGCTTGGGCAACTGTTTCAAAATAAAAACCAAGAAAGGGCTGGGGATGTGACTCAGCACAAAGGCCCTGGGTTCCATCCCCAGTACCACAAAAGTAGATAGATCGATGATACATATATACATTGATACACAGATAATAAAATGAAGTAAAATAAACTTGTTAAAAAGAATATGAGAGAAACACAGCAGTGAAGCAGCTAAGCAATAAAGCAGAGCAGAGTGACATCCCAGGATGGAAACCGAATTGCTCTGCTGCATCCTGAACTGTGGCCGGGTCCTGGCAGGGGAGCCACAGTGCAGCTGGAATTTTAATACTGAACCCAAAGCTGGTCTGAGAAGGCCAGGTACAGCCGGCACTGCTGTGTGGCACCTGTCCACCGCACGTGGGTACAGCTTCCACTGTGGCTGGTATCCAGCACGTGAAAACCACCAGCACAATCTGCCGCCTTGGAACTGAGTCTGACTCTTGCTCTTTGGGCTGCAGAGGCTCCAACTGTGTCCCTGGAGTGGTCCAGCCTCCTGGTGTCCACAGCATGTGACTAGCTGCCCCAGCACGTTGGCTCCAAACAGCTACTGTTGTCCAGGCTGGCAGTGTGGAGCTGGGTGGCTCCCTGTTCACTATGGCATCGTGGCAGCGACCACAGTGGCTGGCTCAGGGCTTCAGCTGGAGGACAGCTGCATGGCCCAGGGCGCAGGCTCCGTGGCTCCTGGCTTCCCCTGGCCGCCTCCGTGGGGGCCTCGAGTAGGTGGCTGAGGGCAGCCGGGGCTCTGACGTGGAGCCTACATAGGTGGCCTTCCCTAACCCCACCTCATGGTGGCACAGTATCCCTCCTGCCCCCAGGCAAAGCCTGCCCCACACACGTGCTTTTCTAGCGAGTGGGGACAAGTCTTTGTGGCCACACTTGGCCAGCATTTGAGGACTTCCAAGTGACCACGCTTCCTAGACAGCTACCACCAATCGTGCCAGACCTGTGGACAGCAGCAAGAACTAGAAGTTTCAAATTTTGAGGTGCAAATTCTGAGCACACGATGTAGAGTTCCAGGGCCTGGCACCTAAAGGCCTCTCCCTGCCCCAGGCCTCTCTCTGCCCTGGGCCCGTGCGGCGCTTCCAAGACAGTGGCTGGGATTCCGAGCGCTGGGCTGACTGGCCAGACCTCCGTGTGGGGTGCTGTGCGCCCGCCTGCACAGCTCGCTTCTGTTCTCTAAAGCCTCGAAAGCGTCGAGCAACCGTCCAAGGCCCTGGGGGTCCTGGGCTGCTGTCTGGACCCCTGGATCTTAGCGATCAGGACAGCCGGGGCGAACACGCTTTGAGAAGCCTGTCACAAGACGCCCTTGCTAGCAGCTGCTCTTCTAAACCCAAGGCCAGAACTTCCTGCTAGCAAATTCCATTTTGTTTGTTTTACATTTTTGAAACAATAGAGGGCAGGAGTTTCAAACTGATTTCTAAAGCCTCCCCAAGTATTTTCCCTTAACCTAAGAAGGTTTTCCCATCCACCCCATATTTTGCAATGACTTTCAAAAGTACTTTTGCAGCAGAATTGCAAATGTCATTGCAAACACTATTTCGTGATGTTTTCTAGGAGTTTGTAGGTCTTCATCATAGGCTTGTTTAAAATCACCCTTCCTCTCACCACACATTTGTTTTGCTCAGAATTAGGAAAGCCTGCCCTGTTTTAACCCCTGGTCGGAGAAATAGGTGACTGAGAGCCAGATGATAGACGGGTGTCTGGGCGGTGGTAGGCCAGGGATGGCAGACGAGAGATGAGGGGTGGAGGATGGGTGGATGGACAGACAGATAAATCTAACCCTGAAAGGGCAGAGCTAAGGTCTGTGCAGGGATTTCACCGTGAAGGGCTGCGCCTGGGGCAGCGGCCGCAGCGACCCTGACTGTGGAGTCCGTGCCCCCGGCTGCCGGGCCCTGCACCCCGTATGCTGCATGGCGGGCACCGGCCCCCCCCCAGTCAGGAGGCCCTGACTGGGAGGCTGCCGCCTCCTCTCTCGCAGTTGACAGAGGAGGCCAGGCCTTCAGCACAGGGTTACAGAGCTTCTCCGCGGCTCCAGCTGCCGGGCAGGGCCTCTGCTCCTTCTCCCCAGGTTCTGCCTTCTCTCTTTTTGGAGTTGTTGGCATGACTGGTGCTGGGGCCACTGATTCCTGGCTGTGGGATCCATTACCCCGCTGCCCCGGTCGGCAGCATCCCAGCTCTTGAATCCCCACCTGTGTGACCACCCAGCGGCCCCAGACATTGCTTTGTGTCAGTGGCTGATTACCAGTCTGCCTGCTTCTGTATGCATGGCTAATGCAACCCACTTTAACCCACACCCTTGGTGAACGTGGGACATCAAAGGGACATTGTCCTTTAAACTGCCCCATCCTGCTTCCCCAGAGCAGAGCACTCGGCCTGGCGCCTGATGCTGCCCCTGGTGGCCTGACTGCCGGGGTAAAAACCAGGTCACCTCCGCCGGTGCTGCCGAGTTTGTGCTGCACCTGTCCCTGGGGTGCTGGACCGACTGCAGGGCCTGGTGCCTCTCTACCCTGGACAGAGGCCCCTTTCTCAAGGCCAGTCTTCTGGCTGTTGCAGGTACAAACTACCTGGGTACTTAGACACCAGCGCACCTAATAGGGCGCCATCAATCTTTCATGGTAAGAGAATACATAAATTATAAACAAATACGTCCTTGGTCTCATCCAACAGCACAGTGATCAAAGGGACACAATGGAGATGCATTTGCTGCCGCGGCGGCCGTGCTCTCCGCTGCTGGGCTGTGCTGATGGACAGCCTGGGAGCTGTCAGCTCTTGTCCCGTCTGTCACAGCACACTTACCTCCTGTGGTTTTAAGTAATCAATATGGGGGCTGGAATCACCTACCGCTACCTCCGCTACCTCCTATTTTGTCCACTCATAAATTATGGATCGGTGCACAACATCAAGTCTACAATTTCGATTGCATTTGCTAATCATTGATCAATAATTCAGGAGCCGCTTCTCCTTCAAGGGCCCCTGGCTTCCTGCAGCATATGGCACTGGGCTGGCAAGCGGGGGAGCCCTGGTCCAAGGAGCAGCTGCAGAACCCCCGCGCACGGCCGCCTATGCGCTCCCTGCCTCCTGCTTCTGCTGGGTGCTTTCCACCCGCCCCTCCGGCTCAGCGACACTGCCCAAGAGCCTTTGCATGAATGTGCACAGTCTTGGGGATGCCCCTGCAGCTGCGCGTGTCTGCTGTGACCTTCTGCCCTGCATCCCACTGGTTTTCATGATATTCAGGCAGCAGCACTGTTTATTTAGCCTGAGAAATGTTTTTTCATTGCACTTGGTGTGTGCTTCTTGGGGAGAGTCTGGTCTCTGGGGGTGGGGACCCGCCATGCTCTGTTCAGGCCCAGGAGGGGGCTCTCGCACTGACTTCTTGGCCTAGAGCAGCTGGGCTCTCCCTGGTCCCCTCTGTGTGGCTTAAGGCCAGTTTCCCCTGCGCCTCTGCGGCCCAGCGAGGCGGCAGAGTTACAGCTAGCAGGGCTGGCTGCTGGCGGGAGTACTGCGGCCTTCTGGGAAAGAGGCCGCCTCCCCTCCCCCCAGAGAGGGGGGCGGGGCGAGAGGAGCCCCAGCAGGGCCAGGCCAGCTGTCAGGTCCTGGGTGCCCTTCTGGCCCCAAGTTTGGGGAAACCTTTCCCACAAACGGCTGCCTGGGAGTGCGCTGGAGACTGCCGCCCGCCCTGGGCACAGCCCGGCCCCCTTGGAAGGAGCTAAAGGGCAGGGGCTGCTGCCTTGTATCCCCGAGGCCCGGAAGCCGAGGAGAGAGAGGAGGCCTCTGCCGCAGCCTGGCTCTAAAGGGCAGCCTGGCCCATTGTCACGGCCCCGCGGGAGGGCCCCAGGCAGCCAGGATCTCAATAATGTTCAAAAATTTTAAGAAAGGGAACAGCAGGAAGAGCCAGAGAGGAGGGGAGAGGAAGGAGCAGACAGGGCAGCAGGAGTCACCAGTGGAGCAGAAAACAAAACTCTCCTTTCAGAGGAGAGAGGAGGGGAGGGAGGGAACAGGGAAGGGCTTTGAAAACCTTAGCAAAAGTGAGGCAGTGGCCAGATGAGAACCCCAGGAAAATATCACCAAGAGACATGCAGAGGAGGCCACCCCCTGCCAGCTGCCGCACCCTCCTCCCTGGCCTCGTGGGGAAGGGACTGCCACCCTGTGCTGAGACCCCTCCTGCCACACTGCCCCGCCCTGAGCAGTATGTGCCCCTGGAACCTGCCCACCCCAGAGGAGAGGCAGCCCCTGCGGCCACCACACATCCAGCTAGCCAGTCACCAAGGGACCTCGCTCCACCTTCTCCTGCCCCTCCCCTGTAGTCCCAGGGGGCAAGTGTCACCTCAGATGCTCAGGCCCGCTCTCCGTGACCCACAGCACTGTTGTTGCCGGGAAGCCACGGGAGACCTGTCCTGAAGACTTCGAGGGACAGAACGCTGTCCAGGACGGGGTGAAGGGGCCCAGACCCAGAGCTGGCCCCAGATGCCGGCCCCAGAGCTCACGCAGTGGCATCATCAAAGGGGGTGGCGCTTCCTCCTCCCCAGGAGCTGAGCTGCTCCCGCCTGCAGCCGAGCCCTAGTGCCAGCCTGGAGCCCTGGCGCTGGACCAGCCATGGAGCCTGGGGGGCCTCCGCCCGCAGGGAGCCCCTCTGCCCTCGGGCCACGAGCAGAGGACTCAACTCTGCAGCAGGCCCCACACCATCCCCTGCCATCCTCACCAGCACTTCTGCACAGATGCTAGTAACAGGGCACAGAGACCACACACAGCACTGGCACTTTTGTCTGTCCATCGTCTGTCTATCATCTGTGTATCGCACACCTACCATCTACGTTTCTCATCTGTCACCTGTCCGTGCTTTCAGGCCTGTTATACCCAGGACCCAGGCATCACCCAGCCGTTCATCTCTCCTCCATCATGATCTTTAACTGGCAGATACAGTTTCTTTCAAAATGTCAATGACCACAGTTTTCCAGTGACTTGTGGATGGGAGCACCACTCCTCCCCCGTCCCCTCATGGCCATGTTCTGCTCAGGGGTGACCAGGCTGCCCCAGCCTGCTCTGCGTCCTCTCCTGGCTGAAGGGACAGGGGCTTGTGGGACCCAAGAAGGCTGAGAGTGGTCTCCTGCAGCCAGGACGCCAGTCCTACCCTCGCCCTCCACTGTGGGGCTCTCCAGCCTCCTGCAGTGCCCACCACGGGGTAAGAGAGACTGACCCCCGTTCCCTGCGAGGGGAGCCCCGTCCTTTCTGGTGTGCAGCGCAGAGGCCAGGAGGTCACCAGGCCCAGTCTGTGCTGCTGCCCAGATGCAGGCCCCATCCTGTTGCCCCTCCGCCCTCACAGAGCTCTGAGCCGTTACACTGCTGCTGCCCACGGGCCCAGGCCATCCCTCCTGCAGCCTTCGCAGCCCTGGCCTCCTGCTGCTGTCCCGAGCCCTCATCTTCCTGTCCTGCTTCGCCTGCAGCTGCCTCAGGCCGGGGTGGAGATCAGGGTCTTCAGCAGCCATGCACTGGTCCCTGAATGGCAGTCACCTCATGGCCCTGCTTGGTGTCTGTGACCTGGATTCTTCTGACTCTGTGAATGACAGGGTCCCTCCTGTCTGGGCCTGGCCCCTGTCCTGGGCAGACTCAGGCTGCTCTGATGGCAGTGGCCGTGTTCTTCTGGCTTCTCAGTGCTTTCTCTTGACTTGAAGCTTCTCCCTCAGCCTCCTATGTGTGAGTGTGTACGTGTGCAGGTGTGTGTGGCAGGAGCGTGCTGGGAGAAGAAAGGGTGTTTTACGACTTCTGCGTCTCTCGTGAAGCAAGGCGCGATGAGAAGGGAGAGGCCTTCATCCTGGCCTCCAGCCGGCCTGGCTCTGCAAGGCCCCTGTGTGGGCCGCATCCACTGTGCGTCCTCCACTGCCCGGAGAGGCTGGAGCTGAGGGCTCAGTGCTGGCTGTGTGTGATGGCATCGCTGGGGACCAGGCCCTGTGGTGAGAAATGGGCGGCCTGCTGGGGAGGGGCCCCTGAGGGGGCACAGCCCTGTGGGGCTCAGGCGGAGTGGTGCGGAGGGAGGGCAGGGTTTGGACAGCGGACAGCGGCAGCCCCCCACCACCACCCCCATGTGCCAGTAGGAGGTCGCGGATCTACACAGAAGCGGGCGGGGTCACCCCATGCTTCCTGCACTGGACCCCTCAGCTCTCCTCCGGAGTCTGCAGAGGCAGGTCATGTGCAAGTCCTGATTCTTCTTCCCAGAGCCACCGTTTTCATCAAGGGGACCCCAGGAAGTGCCCTGGGGTGGGGGTGACCTTCCTGATCCGGGTGCAGGGGACCGAGATTCCTGTGCTCCAAGAATCTTCAACTGTGCGAAGCTGAGTTCGCACTCTAAGGCTGAGGCAGTGGGAACTGTTTATTTTCCTGTCAAGCACAGCTTTCTCTGCTGACGGTTGGAGACCCAGCATCTGACTTAGGACACAGCGTAACAACCAGGGAATCGGTGCGAAGACTCAGCCCAGCGGAAGCGAGGGGAAAATACCGCAATAGCTGCGTATGTCAGCTTCAGGCCGAAATGATACTAGACTTTGTTTTTAAATTTCATCGGTGTCTTTTCACTTAAAACTAGCCCTGCACTGCCCTGAGTCGCAGCCCCCATCCACTTCTAGTAGACATTGCGGGGCTACAGGACAGGATCGAGGGCTCGGCGGGGTGGATGGCGCCCAAAGCTGAGCGGGGCAGGGGGTGGCGTGGGATTGTGTGGCCCTGTCCCCTCGCCTTTGGGGTGGTTGGTGATCACCTGGCAGAGAGATGACTTGGAAGTGGCTCAGGCGTGGGGGCAGCGGGCTTCGCTCCTCTGCTTCCTCCCAGCCAAGGCCCCGTGGTGAGCCCTGCGCGGAGGCATCTGGGCCAGCGGGGCTCCTGGGCTTTCCAGAGGCAGCTGAGTTGGCTGATGGATTAGCTCTGGGATAACCCCCCAGAAAGAGTCTAACTGACTGGTGATTCGAAGTGGATAAATAGGGGTCAAGCAGAGGGAGGGAGCGGGACAGCTCCCCCTGCCACATGTCACGCGGGGCTCAACACGTGAGGTTAGGGGGACACACATCTTCTGTCCGCACAGACAGACCCGGGAACTCGTAATGGAGGTGGACCCCTGGCCCTTCAGTTCCAGTGGGCGGGGGTGGTACCACTGCAGCAGGCATGGGCAGGGCCGGGCAAAGGGCAGGGGCTCCACAGGGCAGTGCTGGATGGGCCAACAGCACATCTTTGAGCCGGGCTTGGTGCTGCACACCTGTAATCCCAGCATCTGGGAGGCTGAGACAGGAGGATTCCAAGTTTGAGTCCTGCCTCAGCAACTTAGCCAGACCTTGTTTCAAAATAAAAACTAAAACAGGCTGGGATGTAGCTCAGTGCTAAGCCTAGGTTCAGTCCACAGCACCCTTGGGGAGTGGGCAGAGCAAAGCTCCCCTTTGTGGCTGCTCCCCAGCCACCCTGCACAGCCCTGCACGGAGACAGTAGCATGGCCGAACTGAGGATGGGATGGACCATGTGACAGCACTGAGCCCCACGGATGGCACTGACACAAAACTGCAAAAGGCACCACAGAAACTCTAGGGTTAAGCAGGCAGGGAGGGGGTCCGGAGCGTCCCACACTGGCTGCAGGATCCCGCAGGAGCCGGCCACGCCCCATGTGGTAAGGGGCAGCGCTACCCAGCCAGCTGCTGGTGGAAGAGGAGATGGGAAACTGCCCTGTAAATGCTGCGGAGCCCAGGGTCCACCCTGGAGAGGATGACCGGGGAACGCCGCAGGACGGTCAGTGACAGCGTTGTCGCTGCAGGAGCCCCAGGGTGCTGGGACCCATGCCATCTGCTGGTGAGCAGGTTAGAAGCCTGTGCTTTGCCCATGGAAGGAACCATGGAGACACACACCACAGCCCATGGGTGCGAGGGAACAAGTCCAAATGAGAGAGCGCCCTTTGCTAGTTTTTATTTTGAAACAAGATCTGGCTAAGCTGCCCGGGCAGGACTTGTGTGTATAAAGTTGCAGGGGCGGCAGGGGCACAGCAGGAAGCAGGGACCAGGGCCTGCGGGTGGAAGCCTGGAGACACGTGCAGCCCCTGTGCAATGACACTGCGCCTGGGGTGTGTCCACGGCAGGAAGCAGGGACCAGGGCCTGCGGGTGGAAGCCTGGGGACACGTGCAGCCCCTGTGCAATGACACTGCGCCTGGGGTGTGTCCACGGCAGGAAGCAGGGACCAGGGCCTGCGGGTGGAAGCCTGGGGACACATGCAGCCCCTGTGCAATGACACTGCTCCTGCGGTGTGTCCACGACAAGGGGACTTTGCTTCAGGTCAGGGAACCCTGCATTGAGTATGCAGAGTAATTCAGCACGGCCGGAAAAGGAAAACCAGGCTAAACCAGCTGAAGGAACGTCCCAAGGGGGCCACCCCTGCAGTCCCCAACTGGCACGCTGCTCCCGCAGCAGCCATGGGCCTCGAAGGCCCTGGGCACCCAGTCAGGAGCAGACCCTTCAGGAGCCCTGGTCAGAGTGAGCCATGCAGGAGCCCTGTGTCTCTGGCCTGGTCACTGGGACTTGGCAGTGGAACAGTGGCTGACCTAGACACTAGCTTTCCCTGCTCCCTGGTGCTCACAGCAGAGCAGGACTGAGGCAGGCCCAAGACTGGGGCAGCAGTGCCCACGAGCAAAGCCGGGCCCCACATTCCTCTGCTACTCCAGGCCACAGTGGGAGGCCGGGCATCGCCTGCTGACTCTGACCCAGGCTTGCCACACAAGTGCTCACCACCAGTGTCGTGGCAACTGAAGAGGAGTGGCCAGGCTGGCCCCAGGCTGACCTGGGTCTCTGAGCTCCTTGCTGTCCTTGCTGGTTCCCATCCTGACCCAGGAGAGGGCGGAAGCAAGTAAGTGACACACACCCCATGGGGCGTGGTCAGTCGACATCGCCTAAGGAGTCTCGCAGTTCTAAGCCTGCTTCCCCAGCTCTCTCTTGTCCAAAGCCAGCCCTGTCACTCATTTCCCCAGCCGTCCACCCATGACCCCAGGTGGACGGGGTGTCTTCTCAGCCCTGAGGCCTCTGAGAGGGGCAGCCACCTGCCTGGCTGCTGGAGTCTGCATCCATGTGTGCGCCAGCTCTGTGGTCCTCCCCCCATGGCACTGTGGGAAGGAGAGGACATCTGAGGGTGGCCTCGTGGGATGGATTGTGCCACTGAGGTGGGCCCTGGAAAGGGACAGTGTGGCCCCAGCCCTTCCCCTTTCTGCTCTCTTTCCTGGCTGCCAGGATAGTCTGCCTCCCTGTGACAACAGGGCCAAGGGACCATGGACCAGTGCATCCAAAACCAAGAAATGCTGTCAGGTTGCAGGACCTCTGGCCAACACAGTCCCTGCCAGTGTGGCCATCTCTTTCTCCTCCAGTCCAGCCACACAGACCGACACTTGGCCTGTCACTCTCTCCTCTCAGGTGCCCTGTGATTCACAGAAGGTGAGGAATTCCATTTGTCCCTTCATGTCCAGCTCTGTGCTATGCTCAATTAAATGCGTAATAAATGTCCTTTGATGAGAGTAGTGACCATGTGGGTGACAGCGGCGCTTAACTTCCTCTGGGGTAAGTTTATATATTGTAAGTTTATATATTTTGAGAACTGGGCTTCTGGAATTAAATTATGATGGTAAATCAGTTTCTTTACATCCTTGATGATTCACGAGGCTGGCAGTTTAATGAAGGGTATGGTCATTGGTAGACTCCATGTTCCTCCCACCGGGTGGCCAGCTCTGGCTGGGGAAAGCTTCACCCTCCTCAGGTTGTTCTGATTCCGTGGCTCCGAGTTATGTGTCTGAAGTAATTTCATTGTTTGGGAGATAAATTAGGATGGAAGCACTGTGTCTACGATGGCAGCCTAGTGTTTCAGATTAACACGCAGGTGGAAACGGAAGCCGCCTTCCCCACGTCGCCAGTTACCACCTTTCTGGGACAGAGTTCTGGTTTCTGAGGCGACAGCCTCTCTGTGTTGCCATTCAGGGTCCTTCTGTCCTTGCAGAAGAGGGAGGGCTCCCTGCGTGCTGTGGGCTGAGTGGCTTCAGTGAGCAGAACCTGGCCCTGTCCCATGGTCCAGTGTCAGGCTGTGGGCAGAGTCAGGGCAGGGAGGAGCAGGTAGTCAGGGCTTGGGGTCCTGTCTGTCTACTGCCCACCCAGGCACACCACAGAGTCCTGCACTCCTCCCATGGCCCCCCAGGGCCTGGAGCTGCAGCCCTGCCCTGAAGGAGATGATTGTGGTCCCCATACCCACATGGGGGAGGTCCAGCTGGGCCAGCTGGGCAGTCAGACAGCAGCCCTGGTGGGCTCAGATGGCAGGGGTGGCACTGTGGGCCACCTGCAGGAGGAGCTGGGGCTCCAGGTCCCTTCTTTGGTCTAAGAGACCAGTGCTGCTCCCTGAGTCTGGCCTGGACTGGTAACTAACCTCCCATTTCCCTCCCAAATGTGCCCTCACTGCACAGGAGGGCACTTTCTAGTTTTCCATGCTTTTCTAGCTTAAATCCAGGCTGAGTCTTTCTCTGGGGCTGTTACTAACTGGTCTGTCAGCCACTTCCCTCCTCTGGTAGCAGGCTTCATGGGGCCATGCTGTTCCACTTGGGGGGGGGCCACAAGAGCCCCCAATTCTACAGAGCGTCCCATGTTCCTTACATACAACCCCATGGAGCAGGCTGCCCACGGACACCTCTGGCTGCCTTGGGTGAAATGGGGGGGCGGGAGTTGGAGGCCCACCAAGCCACTCTTGCTTCAGTCCCCCTTCGGTAGACCTGTCATATGGTGAGGGAGAAGGTAAAAATGTACTCACTAATTAACACTCATAAAGGAAGAATTAAATCGCATCCTTTAATGGCGCCATTTACTGTCATGATGCGGCGGGGAGCCAGGCTGAGGGGAACTCAAGGAGCGAGTTTGCACATCAGAGAGGCCAGCTCTGGGCGCCCAGCTCCTGAGGATGTGCATGCCTGTTCACCCCACAGAGCTGCGCCCCAGTTCTCGTTATGCCAGGGAAGATCCATCCTTGGAGTTCAATTTGTAGAAACTCTGAACATCCAGGAGCCGTGATACAGAAGTGTGCGGTGCTGTACAACCCAAACCCAGAAGGTCCCTGCGTTTAAAGACGGTTGGAATTGCAGGACTGAGTCCCAGGCCAGCAGCCAGGAAGCAGGCCACCTGCACTGGTCCCAGACTCGAGCGTCAGGTCCCAGAAGGGCCTGCATCCCGTCTCCGTTTTCCAGTGGCCGGAGCCGAGGTTCTGCTAGGAATCAGTGCCACCAGGTTCGCTGCCACCTTCCTGGTCACCGGGCTCCCGACCACCCTGTTTGCCCGGACTTTAATTAGCTCTGGCGTCCCCTTCCTGGTGAGGAGCAGGGTGATGAATGGAAATGCGGTTGACGGCGAGGAGCAGCCGTCAGTGCCAGCGTCATTAATGCCTCCCCTCTGCTGAATCGATCACTGTCAGCCCCGTGGCGCGGGAGGGAGGGTGGCTGCGGGCCAGGGCGCCTTCCAGAGTGCAGGCGGCTGGCGTGCTGGGCTTTTCCTCCCATATGCTTTGATTCGTCTTTTGCTGAATATTTGTTTGGCAGCCAGAGTTCCAATATATTTCCAGCAGCGATGATAACTATTTTGGGTCAATAAGCAAATAGCTAATTTAGAGCAGAATGAGAACCAGTAAGGGGCAGTTCTAGGAGGACGGAGGTGGGCCAGGAAGTGGGTGTGGGAAGTGGAGAGGCAGGGCTGCTTTCCCCGAAGGGGAAGGGGAACACTGCGGGGTGGGGGTGTCACCCGGCGGGGTGCCCTCGGATACGTTCCAAAGATCTCTGCAGATGAGGTTCTGCTGTGGCCACTTGGCCGGGGGTGGGATCGAGGCCTCCTCTATCTTGGGGCGGCTGAAGAGGAGCCACGCACTCAGCACTCAGTGTTTGAAGGTGGTGGCTCAACATCACAAAGCCCTGTGTCAAACAGGCCTCACGTGACCCGGGTTTGGTGGCACAGGGCTGTGATCCCAGAACGTGGACAGGCTGAGGCAGGAGGATCACAATTTCAAGCTCACCCTGGGCACCCTAGTGACTTAGCAAGACTCTGTCTCAAAATGTAAAAGCTGGGAGCAATGCTGCGGGTAAGGCCCCAGGTCCAGGTCCCAGGACCACAGTGAGTAGTGTGAATTTGTTTGGTGCCTCCCACAGCCTCCCCGCTCTGTCCAGGTCGCACTCATTTCCTTCCACTTGCTCCTGACCACCTCTGCTGGGGTCAGCCTCCATGGCCAGGTCCCCCCACACCCAAGCAGAAGGCCAATGTCTTGCAGCCTGGCATCCGGAATGCAGGAGGTGGCAGCCACCTCGCCTGGCAGCTCTGCTGAGCCTCTTCAGGTTGTCTAGGCTGAGACCTGGGCTTGCGCTCCCCCTGCCTGCTGGGGTGCAGGAGCTGCGCTCCCCCTGCCTGCTGGGGTGCAGGAGCTGCGCTCCCTCTGGCCTGTGGGGTGCTACAGCGAGGGCAAGGAGCCTGGCCTGGCCCTGCCTCGCCGTTGCTCATGATGCGGGCGTCCTCAGATGCAGGGCCACACTGTGCTTCCAGAGCAGACTGTACCCCTCTCCACCCCGGGCCCTTGAGCCATGGGACCTTGCCATCCCCATGGTGAGGGACAGTTGAGTGTCTGCCTGGGGCCCCTGCTGTGCCCTGCAGAGTCTGATCTGCAGACAACCCTGCGGCCTCCTGGACTTCCAGCCTGTCCCGCTTCCGGGAGATTGGATTTCAGCAGCAGGTAGCCACAAGGATAGGCCCACCGTCAAGGTCTGGCCAGCCATGGCAATTAGGTCACCTGGTCACTGACCCTCCTCATCACCGTCACTCCCATGCTGTGCTGAGCCAACCCAGGATGGGGCGAGTGACGGTTTCCAGCCCAGGAGGTGGCCCAGCGCCTGGTGAGGACGAGCAGGAACGAGTGTAGACAGAGGCCTGGCTCTGGTCTTGGTGACTGGGCCTCTGCGCAGGGCCAGCAGGCTGGCCTCTGAGCCGTGGCTGTAGGGGCCTCCTGCGTGGCAGCTCCTGGACTCCAGGACCAGGGCAGCAGAGGCCTAGTGGCTGCTGGGGTACACCTCACGCTTGCGTTTCCACTGCTTCTGAGAGTCGGTGTTAGGAATTACTAGCTCTCTGGGCAGCCGTCCGGGTGAGGGGCAAGGCCAAGGGGTTTAATCCCAGGCTCCGTTTCTAAATTCCAATCCAGCTGTTCTGCTTATACGTCAATAACTGACGGGTGTGGGGCCAGAAGCGACGTGGAGGGCAAACTGCTCCTCTTCCCCTTAAACCCTGCTCCATGGCCAGAAGATACCTTTTTAAATGAGTGTTTTATTAAAATTAACACCCTAAAGCTACATTTTATTGTTATACTTCTGTCCTTAATGGGAAATCACAAGAAACATCTTTACTTAAAAGACAAAGTAATTTCTCTTTCAAATAAATAAGTGCAAATTAACCTCCACCTGTCTATAGGTTAATATTTTATTTTCTTTGTATAATGACAGCAAAAAAATACAAGGAGACAAAATGTGTTGTTACCTTGGTACCTATTACGGCTTTGGCATTCTGTCTCGAGTGCTAGCCAATTTCAGCAGCATCGGGGACATGAGGAAATAAATTAGACATTTTAATTGTGAGATTATAACATACTGATGGCAGAGCTGGGTAGAAGCCAAGACAAATTTTAATGACAAAACAATAATCTAAGCAAAGTAGAAAGCATCAGACTCTATGGGCTTCGAAAGAAAATAAAGAAGGCACATTAGAAACTCTTCCAAGCTTATGAAGCTGGTTAACTGCAGACAATATAAATGATGGAGGAGCTGACAATTTATTATCCATAAAGCAGAGAGCTTTGCGTAGTAAATCAAAAGTATAATTGGGTAAAATTTCAGATAGCGTTGATAATTGATGTTTCTGATCACCACCAGAAATGGATGCTCTCGCTGGAAAGGCAGAGAAAATCAGAGGGATCAGAAGAGAGTTGACAGTGTCAGGTTGTGTGGAGCAGTCTCACCAGGCTCCAGCTGGGAAACAGGACCAAGTGGGAATCGGCGCTGCACCAGAGGGCTCCACCTGTCAGACCCGGACCATCGGCCCATTCCCAGAGTGAGGGGGCCTGTGGGGCTGTGGGTGCTGCTGGGACCTGAGCCTGAGACAGGAGGGTCACCAGAGTCCAGAGCCGGTCCCACTTCCACCTCCTCCCCAGGCCTGCAGCCCCGGGCCTCTGCCCTACCCGAGCCCGGCCCAGGGTGCCCCAGGACTTGGACAGGGAGCTGGGGGACCGAGGGTGGTCTCGCTGGGCCTCATTAGTTTGAATCAGCTTTACTGCATTGTAATTGACATAAGTAAGACTCATACATTTTATCTCCACGGTTTGATGAGTTTTGAGAAATGTGTACCCGGAAATGCTCCTGCAGTCTAGACATAGGACGTGCCTGTCTCCCCTGACCGCGCCTCCAGGGCCCTCCTCGGCCAGCACGGGTTTCTGCCCCTCCGGGCCCCTCTGCCTGCTCTGGAGCTTCACACAGGGACCAGGCCCGGCTTGACACGGGGCCTTGGGCTCTTCGGTGACAGTGAGGGAGACCGTGTGTCTGCCTGTCTGCTGGCCCGCACCCTCCGCTGCATGGACGGACCACAGCTGACTTCTCACCCGCCGGCAGGTGGGCAAAGGGTGCATGCAGTGCGGGGCGAGAGGGAAATGAGAACTTTCTCCCAAGTCATCTGTGGTCCTGACCTGTCATTTCTCCAGGGAACACAGGAATGGCTCACATGGTCATGTGTATTTACCTTAGGGTCGCTTTGCAAAACGGCTACGCCATCCCGCACTGCCCTGGCACAGACCGGCACAGTTGTTCTGCTTCCTTCAACGTCTGCGCTGTTGTTCTTCTAAATGGCCAAAGAATTCGGGCTTATTTTGAATTCATGTGTTTATTGGCCATTTATGTTCCCTGTTTTGTGAAATGGGCACTCATTTTTATTAGAATTTGTTGTTTTACAAGTTTTTTATCACGGTTTATTTGCATACGTTTATGTATACAGTGAGGTAGATACATTTATATTACAGAAAGTCATGTTTTATATATACGCACATACGATGCGTACATTTGTGTTAGCTAAGTGTGTAAGTGTGTGCAGTACAGGAGTGTAGATCCTGGAGACCGCTGCACATCGGCTGTTACTGTTTTCTCCTCGGGCGCGATGTGCTTTTCCGAGTCTTTAGCACTGATTGTTTTTGAAGACCCTCACAGCTAAAGTTGCTGGAGTCTTCCCGTTTACAATTTGGACATAACCAAATATAATCAATATAACCAACCATCTTTCTCCAGTTACCTTTGATATGATTTATCTGTTCCACCCTTTTGGTTTTCTTTGCTCTCTGTATTTTAGATGCATCCCTTGGAGGCGGGTGCAGCTGGGTCTGGCTTTATAAGTTGTCTAAAGCTTCCCTTACGGTTTCCCTTACAGTGATTGGAACGCACTCACTTACATGACCCACTTACATTTACCTACCGTGTTATTCTCCAGTTAACATTCAGCTGTTCTGTTTTTCATTCTCTTGCTATTTTTTTGAATTAATAAAAGAGTTGAATATTTCTTTTGTTTAAACTATTAGTTTGCAATCCATTACCATTATTTTCAGTGATTCCTCTGTTTATAATAAGATGAATCCTACCCCTATCAGAGTCTATTTAGAGTCATAAATTGTGATTCTTATTGATGCCTGAGATTTTCTATTTATCACTTCAAAAGCACAGCATCTGTTTCTGAATATCATCCTGTGTGCCCGCAACATGTCATTTTGTAATAGTCACTGTTGTACTTTTGCAGAGCTGACCCTCATTCTACAGTGGCACTGCGTTCCTCTGCCAGCTGGTTACCTGTTAAATAGGCAACGAGATGAGAGGGAGCGAGTGTCTTCCCTTTACCCATCTGCGTCCCCTTCCGGGCTCCTGTCTGTTCCCTCCCGTCCCACTCTGCCTGCCCGACCCCTCGGTTCCACACACCTGATCCTCGCCATGGTCATTCTCTGCCTGTGACGAGGCTTGAGTCATGTGAACCGTTGTCATTATGCCCTGGACGGACCCTGCAGCTGGACATGGATTCTACTTCCTTCCACCTCTGTCCTGTCTTCCGGCCCCAGGGTTCCTGCAGAGCGACCCGGACCGGGCTCCTTCCCAATTACTGCCTCTGGGTGTTGCTTGCTTTGCTTCATTTGTTTGTGGCTGTCACCACTGTCACACCAACTTGCTCTCCCTGTGCGAGGAGGGTGCACCTAGTAGGGCACTGTTTCCCGTCTCTGCTGCTCCGTCTGTTTGCTTTGCGCACGCTGTCTCCCTCCCGGGCACCGGTCTCCCTCCCCGGGCGCCGGTCTCCCTCCCTGGGCGCCGGTCTCCCTCCCCGGCACCGGTCTCCCTCCCCGGCACCGGTCTCCCTCCCCGGCACCGGTCTCCCTCCCGGGCACCGGTCTCCCTCTCCGGCACCGGTCTCCCTCCCCGGCACCGGTCTCCCTCCCCGGCGCGCCTCACTGCTGTTCTGTTGTCTGTAGTCAGCTTCTTAGAAACGGAAGGCAAACATTAGGACTCTGGACCATCTTTTCCCCAGGTCTTTTTTGCCACTGCCCTGGTTCTCCTGTTCCTGCACTAGGCTGTGGTCCTTTCTTGCTGTCCCCCTCGCGGTGGGACTGGGTCATTTCTGCCCCTCTGTTCTCAGGCTCCTGGGCCTCTCCCTCCCGTGAAGACTCCCTGGATGCTCATTGAAGCCGCTTTTCCTTTGCAGGCTTTTCCCCCTGTTTCTGTTTTTCTGCTGAGTAACTTGCGCTGTCTCACTGTGGCCCTGCTTTCCTTCATTTATTTGTGGCACGCAGACATGGCCTGTGTGTCCTGGGCAGTGCGGGCAGTGCGGGCTCTGAGTTATCTAATCTAAAGCCGCACCTTGAGAAAGTGAGGTGAAGATTTAACAATTAGCTGCTTAATTTATTCAGCGCAGATAATAGAGGTAGATAATCATGTTTTTATAACTTGTTTGACTTGAAATAATCAAGTTGACTCTTCATGATTAAATAACAAGATATTTACTGAATCTCGGCTTTACCTGGTATCATGCGGGCGTGTTCGGAGATAGAATCTTTGTCTGAGGAATGACATCTCCACATTATTTTTCCTGTTCCTCTCATTAATTTGTTATCATGCCCTTGTTTGTATGTGTCATTAGGCAAATTATTCCTCTTGATTAAGAACTCTGTTTTGTCCACATGGAATCACAATTTGGATGGAACCTAATTGTTCATGTATGTGTTTTCCAGATTTTAGGTTCAAATTTTTGCTCTTGCGGTAGTTGGTAGGGTTCCTGTGAAGCAGGTGACACTGGAGAGCCCTGGACAGAGTGGGATCCCCATAGGATGCCCCATAACGCTTCCAGGGAGGACTGGGTCGGGGCCCTTGAAGCAGAACCCACCTCTCCCAGAGGCCCCTTGCACTTCCTGTCTCCCTCTTGCATTTCCAATTTTAATTTTAAACAGCAGCGCACAAACAGCAAGGTGTGATGTTTCACTTTCACGCCTAAGTGTCAAGGTCCAGATGGCGCTGACATTGTCTCTGTGTGCTTGGTTTGGCCACATCTTCTACCTTACCTAGTCCACTCATGTCTTGGTGACAATCCTGGCCTAAGCCTGCACAGTGACCCCAAATTTCTAGAAGTTTCTGGACTGCAGGAGACAGACACGAGGCACAAGGACATCACATTTGGAACCAGAAATGAATATGGGTCATGCTGAACTGGGGAGAGCCCATGAGGGGGGGTGTTGGAGGACTGGAAGGGCCTTGGCCCCACCAGGAGAGGGGTAGAGGGGCAGGGAGCAGGAACAGCTTCTGAAACAGAGGCAGCCCCTGAGGCAGACCATGACATGTTCAAAGCAAAGCTTGAGGACAGGCTGGGTGCTCAGCTGGAGGCAGGTTGCCTCCCCCACGGGTGTCCTGGAGGACTGTGTGGGCCAGCAGGACCAGGGGCATGTGTGGGCTCCACCCAGGGATGGTGAGGTCTTGGTGCCCTGTGCCCATGCTGGGCAGGACACTGCCGCGGGTGCTGAGAGGCTGAGGGAAAGACGCATCCCCGCCTGGTGCCCAGGCCTCCTTGCTGGCCCTCCAGACTACAGCATGTTCTAGATAAACCCTCTTCCCTTAAGCCCTGGGAGTCAGGCGCCCCAGCCATAAGAGTAATGACCATGACATGTGACTTCCCCTGAGCTCTGCTGGGCCCAAGCCCGCCAGGATGGGTCAGCCCTGCCTGCTCCACACTCTGCCCACTTCCAGGATCGTGCCGACAATCTGCAAAGTTAGTGGCCTTTCTTGCTGGCTCTTTGCCTCTCTGTGGGAAGCTGGCAGGTCTGACCAGGAGCCAGGAGGCAGGATGGGAGCACACTGGTTAAACATGCAGAGTGGCTAGTGCCATGGTCACAACACCGTCAAGTGGCTACGGATGACCCCACAGCTCCACCTGTGATGGTGCATGGTGTTTCCCCAGTGCAGACCCCGCCTGTGACCCAGGCTGCTGGATCGGAGGTCACACAACCTGGCAGGAAGAGGAACAGCATTGTTCTGGGCTCTAGTCCCCCAGTCAGCAGAGCCACCAGGCTCACCCTGACCTGTGCCTCCCATAGACGGACGGGTCCAGGGCCCAGGAGCAGAGTCCACAGCTGGTGGTTGCCCAACAGGGCCACCCCTGGCCATGACATGGGAGGTGAGTGTGACTCTCGGTGGGGGGGGGACCCAGGCACCTGCCTGTCTCTAGCTCGCTGCACCGGTTGCAGGGAAGCAGCACAGGGGTGCCATATGTTGTCCTCGTGACTTCACAAGTGCCCCAACCAAACAGGGACAGTCCTTACGCTGAGTTAAGCCCAGAGTGGGATCTCAGGGCTCCGTATTCTTTCTCATGTTCTTTCTGGTGTACCCATGAGCTGTGCGCATGAAGGCTCACACACAAATATGGCTGGGACCAAACCCAGCCTCCGTTCACCCCTCACACAAACCATTGGGCCCCAGTTACCCCATTCCACCTGGGCCTTGTTTTGGCTTCTGCTGAGGACAAGAGGGCACGGTCCTTGTCCGTCCATGTCTGCTCATGTCCCTGACCAGAAAGCCCCCAGCTCCACCCACTCTGCAGCACCACAGGGGCTGACTTTGTTGTGGTTCAGGCTCTGGCCTTCTGTACTGAGGAGGGGAAGAGGTGACTCGGCTCTTTGGGTGTCGGCGAGTCCTGTGTGGTCAATGAAGTATTCTGGACAACAGGAGCCCGGCTCAGAGTGCAGCACGTGTGCGCTGCACCAGGGCATGCGGGGTGCGCGCCATGTGCAGCCCCGGGCCAGGAGGAAGTCAAGGCCAGCGCGGCGCCCCTGGAGGTGCTGCATTGGAGTTCAAGTCCTGCCAACCGCCGCTCTCTGGTGGAAGTGCAGGCGGCACCTCGGTTAAACTCGTGCCCTGGCTCCTCTGGGTCTGCAGCCATGAGCGTACCAAAGTCTAAGTTCGGGTTAATGTTAGAAAACAATAATGGAACCAAGGCTGTAGGATAAAAGCCTAACTGTGTTCTGAGCCTGAGCCAGGCCAGCAAAGTTTTACTTACGTGTGGAGACAGCAAACATTACATCCAGGAATCTCATGGCTTAAAGTCATTCCTAAGCGCACCTCAGAAATGCACCTCGGCATGACTGTGTTACAGGCTGGCCTCTAGGAAAGGCCAAACTTCGTTGTTGTTACCTTTACTTAACATCAGACACCAAGGCCCTTATTTAAGAGAGAGGAACAGCGGCACTGCCTTTGTTTTCCTTTGCAAAATGCCAGCCTCTGTTCAGTGAAAGGAAGACACTGGCTCACCTAATCGGCTTTTTCTTTGCTAATCAAACCTCTCATGAACAATTCATCGGATCAAAAGTTCACAGGCCATTGTTGCCTTTTCGATGAGAGGCCTGGGCCTCAGAGGCTGAAACGGAGCAGCCCACTCGGGTGATAAATAATTTCCAGGGGCGACTCGCCTTACCGCTGCTGCCTGCACCCAGGTCACCACCCTGGCCGTGGTCCCTGCCCTGGCTGAAGTGGCCACACAGCTGCCCTTCTGACAGGAGCAGAGGTGGCCTCCTTATCGGACATGCTAATTTAAGCTTGTAATCTAAGACGTGTGAAATCCCATCTCAGGGAACAGAAGCAGCCAGGTCTGCCTGCCCCTGGTCCTCCAACAGCCCCGGGCTCCCGCAGAGGGAAAGGAGGTAGCCAGCGTGAGGGCTCTGGGGGCTGGTCATCTGCTGGGAGAGAGCCTGGTAAGGTGGTATGTCCCAACCCCACAGGGACCGGATACCCCTGCCCCTGTCATAGTGGTCCTTGGTGGCTCACTCTCTTCAGTAAGGTGAGGAAAAGCTCCCACAGGGCTAGAGTCTGAAGGCCACAGCAGCAGAGACGGTCACTCTGTCCCTCGCTCACCTAAGAGCCTCAGGAGGCTCAGTGCTCCAGAACCTGGGCGTGGTGGCACTGGGGGGGGCGGTGAGGCAGGAGGGTCACCGTGAGTCACAGCCAGCCTGAACTACTCAGACCTGTCTCAGAGACAAACCAACAAGGCTAAGACGGAGCTCCCTTCAAGTTAGTGTAAGCAGCATGAAACCCTCGCTGCTAAACATTCCAGAAGATGAAAACAAAGTCAAGTTTATTGGTGGTTCCCAGCCCTGGGCCTAATTACAGCTCACTTTTCAGGTGACCAGAGGACGGGATCCAGAGTCAGCCAACCGTGTTTTCAGTGCCTCCCTATCTCAAGGTAGACACCCATGAAAACTGGCCAAGGTGAATCGAGTTTGAATGGACTTGAATGTGGGCAGCCAGTCGGCAGGCCAGCAGGGTCCTTCAGGAGACTGGGGGTCGCTCAGCCTCTGCTGCGGGCCTGGGGCAGTGAGGCGTTTACAGCAGAGACACACTGCCCGCAGTGGTGGGGAAGCTCCTCCGAAAGCCCGGCAGCTCTCCTCCTCCCCTACCTCTATGGATAAGGTGAACTGCAGGTTTTAGAAGCGAAATATGGCCCAGGGACACTAACTGAATTTCTCCACCTGCCTGAAAAGCAAAGCCGCTGCCCCACTGCGTAGGGGCCCCAGTCCCAGTGCAGTCAGGTCGGCCCCAGTGCACATCTCCTGTCTGTCAAAAGCCAAGCGAAGGCTTCTGGGTTGGCTCTGTCTCTTTCCAGTGTGAGGAATGGGCCCAAACCCAACCCCTCCTGCCTTTTCCGTCAGGCCCCAGGGTCCCTGAGCCCAGAGCTCTGCCAGGATGGAGCCCAGATCACTGGTACCAGGTAGGGCAGTTCCTGGTGGTGCCTGGTGCTCAGCAAAAGCTGATTACTCCCTGGGCACCTTGATGCCAGCTCTTAGCAGCATCTGGGGCCTCTCCTACCCTCAGCGTGTGGGGGCTTTGTCACAGGGTGGCCGGTGACCTCCATGCCTTCCCGTCTGCAGCTTCAAATCAACTATGCCAGCCTTTGTGACTTTGATGGGAGTGGCTCTTTGGCCGTCTTTGGAAGGCAGAGCTTTCTAGAGCACTCCTAGATGGAGAGATCAACCAACAAACCTACCAACCAGCAGCCCTGGCACACTGGGCCCAGCCTCCAGTGCCTCTCCCTGGGGTGTGCCCCTGTGGAGACCTTAGTGCTGCGACCCAAACCCCAGACTCAGCCCAGGTCCAAAGTCAGCATGAGGAACCAGAGCCTGAGCCAGCAGGGGAGGGTGGGAAGGTGGGGAGGGGGAGAACTAGGGGCCTGGAGAGCTGAGAGAAGTCACCTGGTCCCTTCTCCCGTGGGAGGGGGGGCTGCAGGGAACATGACAAGGGAGCTCTCACGGTGAAGCACCCCAGGGAGCAGCAGGAGAGCAGAGCACGGCCTATGGGAGCCGGAGGAGGAGGAGGAGGAGGCTGCGTGCTGCGCTCCTGGTGTCGGCCCTCGCAGGTGGGTGGAGGCGGGGTGGGCACACTCAGGGCCAGGGCCAGCAGGCCCAGAGGCTGGAGGGGCGGGGCTGGGCCTCTGCTGCTGCTGTAGAAGGAGTCGGCTTCCTGTCATCTGCGCAGCATGACGGGCACTTCCATGGGCACAGGGACCCCTCCACTCCCACATGGACCCGAGAGAGCAGCTGCCTGTGCCTCCCCCACCATGCGTTGGGGGGCAGGCGCTCGTGAAGTGGGGCACTGTGTTCGGAGGGGAGCCTGGGCCATGGTCCTCGGAGGGTGACTACAGTCCCTGAGTGACGGCCTGGCTGACCGCCCCCTGGGAGCCTGGCAGAGGTGGAGATGCCCATCCCCATGGGTTGGGTCCGCAGCAGTGAGGACAGCCAGGAAGGGGTGGCTGGGGGCCTTCTCCATGTAAGCAAGTGTGTGATTACAGCCCATACCATACGGCCTTCAGGAAGCAGTTCATCATGTTCAAATAGTTCTATTTCCGGAGTTTACGCCAGTGCAACAAATATGTGCTGTCAGCTAATATGTGCAGGGGGCATGAGGGCCCTGGGGTGCACACAGGCAGGGGTGCAGGAATGCAGGGAGGTCTCAGCCCCCGGGAGCCACTGTGCCAGGGCATCCCTTGGGCTGGGCGTCCCGCCCTAGACTGTGGAAACGCACTGGAAGGAGCCTCCAGGTGCAGGGTGGACCCTGTCCACCCCTCCACCTGCTTCCTCTGGCATCCAGCCCTGGTGGGTGGACTCAGGACCATGGGGCTGTCTGCCCACAGGAGAGTCAGATGCCGTTGGGTGGGCTCCAGAAAAGAGACCATGCCCAGACCCCAGAAAGGCTGGGGCCAGCCAGGGATGCAGGGAGGTGCAGGAGGAGGAGGAGGAGGAGAAAGGAGTCACTAACCTATAGGAAGCAGACAATGGGCGACTCACAGGCCAGGGGGTTACTCACAGAAAGCACCTCGGGTTGGATCTTGCAGTGCGTGACACTTTCGTGGGGCATCTGAGTGCAAACCATTACAAGGGGCCGTGACTGTCATGGTGCTGGGCATCGGAGGGACCCACAGCCTGCCAAGAGTCCCGCTTTTGAGAGAGGAAGATAGAGAGGAGTTAGGAAGAGTGGGCCTTCCCAGAGAACTGTCCCCCAGGGTGCCCTGGAGTAGGGGGACTGAGCGCTGGGGGTCGGGGAGCGTGAGAAGCCAGCAGCGGAAAGAAGCCGCCGGAAGGCAGAGGCTAAAGTCCTGGGAGCTCTGCGGAAACCGGGCCATGTGAGCCCCTGCGGCGCCCGTGCCGGGGTTGGAGACCCTGATTTACACTTTGGAGGTCATGCGCGCTCACTGGCACTCTCAAGGTGACCTACAAGAGCACGGGCACAGAATGCGCAGCTGGCGTAACCAACAGGAAGGGGCGAGGCCGGCACGAAGCTAGAGAAGAGAAGCACGGGGGGCGGGGCTATGACGGCGCGAGACCGAGGAGCAAACCCGCCACGGTGAGGAACGGGAGGCGTGATCAGGGCTCACCGCCAGATAAAACCGTCACGCTGTGTCGTGCCCACTGCAGCCGCCTGATCTGGCACCGGCGACTCCGGCCCCTCCCCATGGTCAAAATGACCGTGAAAGGGGTGGGAAATGTTTGATAGAAGGACAGGAGAGCCCTGAACCCCACCTGGAGAGCAGGGAAGGGGACCCCACTCTTGGAAGTACAGGCCACTGAGCAGACAGCCTGAGGCAGGAGCTGGGTGGGGCCAACCAAAGGACAGATGGGCATGGTCAGTGGGTCAGTGGGAATGGAGGTAGAGCACAAGGCCAGGCTTCCACAGTGCTAGGGGAGGCCTGCGCTCAGCAGGATCTGCCACCATGCAGCCTCTGTTCCCATGGCCAGCTCGACCTACACAGTACGGAGCCTCGCTCGAGGAAGCCAGGGGCCACGGCACAGTTCCCAGCATGGGAGAAGGCCCTGGCATCCTCCACCGGGCTCACCAGTCACCGGAGGTCATGGAGGTGCAGGACTAGGTGGGAGGGGCCTTGGCAGCTGACCAGAAGGTGAAGGACCCCTGGATGCCCAGGCACATGACTGAAGAGGAGGCTCTGGACAGAAGGCAGACAAGCGGGGATGCAGGTGTGGCAGGGAGAGGGGTCTGAGGGCGGGGACTGTCCAGGAGGTGGATGCTTGTGCCCACGGGGGTGAGGGAACTCTGGGGTCTCCGACCTGCCTTTGCAGACCCTTCCCAAGGCTGCTCCCAGGGCTTGTGCCACTGTGTACACAGGCGGCCACCTGTCCATGGCTGTTCCAGCAGGACCTGGCCTGTGACCATGCTGGACACCACCTGGGTCTTCAGGGCCTTGAAGCCAGGGTTCCCCTCCATTGCAGCCCCTCCTCCATGCTGTCAGGAGGGACAGCCACTAGCTCTCAGCTGCCCCAGGAGAGACCCAGACTGCTGTCCCTCACACTGTCCCCTGCGAGCCCCACTTGCCCGTTGCTGCTGTTCCCCAGTGAGCTCTGCTGTACCCATCTGGGACCTGTGGGCACCACAGCCCTCTTGCTGGTGCCACCCTTCCCGTAGTGAGAGCTCCCATCTCAAAGTGAGACCCAAGGGACCCGTGGGGTGGCTGTAGATGCACGGGGGCAGAGGGGACTTGGGGGTGCTAACCGGTGGTGCTGTCTTTGCAGTCTGCTTCTGCTAACTCTCACTGTGAAGCAGAAGACAGAGTGAGCGGCCGTGACCACAGGGCCTAGGTGCATGCAGGGATCATAGGCCAAGAGTGACAGGTACACATTCCCCTGGATGCCAGTGCTCTGCTCTGGAAAGCTGGACAGACAGCACCTAGTGGGTGCTGGAATGACCTGGCAGGCTCCACGCTGAGGGTGCCACTGTGGTGACACGGCACCAAAGCGACCCCAGTGTCACGCTGCTGTCACCACATCTGTGTTTGAGCCACCCTCAGGCAAAGCCTGGCCATGTGCCAAGTGACCCACAAGGGAACAGAAGGGGGACGGGGATCTCAGCCTTCCTTGGGCAGCTTCTGGGCCCGAAAGTCTTAATCGCAGGTGCTGCACGCCTCGGCGGGAAGTCTGCTCCTGAGGCACAGCAGTGACCTCTGCAGATCACCGTCCTTCAGCAGGACAGGAGGACATGATCCAGCCTCCCATGGTGAACTCCATGGGTTGTGTGCTCCCTCCAAGTGCCTGGCTTCTGCCTGTACCATGAGGGTACAGCTGTGCCCCCGCATGGTTCTGCATGCACAGAGAGGTGCGGTGGGAGTCCCTGCACGGTGCGGGGTACCGGACTCCCGGGAGCCGTGGTCCTTCTCCAGGTGGGCAGATTGGGGGTGGTGGCTGTCTCCCATCTGTGGAGGGAGAGGATGGCTATGTACCCACCCATCCCATGGGGCAGCATCTGAGAAAGCTACAGGGATCCACTTTGGCTGGCTGGTCTTGCTCTGCTTGTATCACGAGGACAGGTTTCCCTGTGGTGCACTGACGTGTGTGTGAGCTGTTGAGCCGTGTCAGTGTAGTGTGCTATTGGGCATAGGTCTAGAGATCTCTGCAGCCTCTGGTGCTGGGGGTTTGGGAGGTGGCTGGGGCACCCATCTGACTTGGCCAAGGAGCTCCGGCCTGGCTGAAGAGGCGGTCAGCTTCTGTGCCTGTGTCTCTCCTCTCTCAGCCTTCTGTCTGCCATGCTCTGACCAGCTCTCCTCCGCCAGGCCTCTCTGCAGTGCCGCTCCGGCTTGCAGGCAGCCTGCTAGACTGCACACACCATGAGTCAGAATCAACTGTCCTCTTAGAGCTGCGAGTGTCAGGTGTTCGTTTCAGGGATGAGAAAGTGGATAGGAGAGATGGGCCGCGCATCCCCTCCTGGAACAACTTAGAATGGGTGGTGTGGTGTAACACAGGCACCATGCTGAGCACAGGACTCACACAGGGACCCCAGGGTCCTGGGCCTCTGATCCTGGGACTTGTGAGTCCCCTGGCCCTGCCTCAGCCTCCCTCTCATCTGCTGCCTGCGGCTCCCTCTTTTGCTGGCTGTCTGGAAACCCATGCCGAGCATGCACTGAGCATCAGGCGCCAGCATGGAGCACCGGGCCACCCTGATCATCTCCGGGAATGTTCCTAACTGGGCTCCACTTGGGGCTCCGACACCAACACCCCAATCTCAGAGGCAGCCGGAAGGAGGAGGCAACTGCAGCCTGGGGACACTGAGAATACAACGTGTGCCTTGCCCACTGCAAGCTCCTGTCCCCATTGGCCCAGCAGCCACAAAGGAAGCCAGGAGACATCACAGTCTTGGGCACCTGGAGACCCCTCACCTGCCCCTCTGCACCTGAACCTCAGGCTGGGCTCTGGAGTGGCCTGCTCATAACAGCTGGGCTCTGGAGTGGCCCCTGAGGTCCATGCATGGAAGGCTAGGTCTCCTCAAGTCTGGGGTGCTGGGGTGGGGGCAGGGGCCTTGGAAGAGGCAGGGCCATGGGGGAGGAGGGGACACCAGGACCCAGGTACTTCCTGCTGCTCTCTGAGTCCTGGCTGCTATATACTGCAGCTGCTGCAGGCCTCAGCCATGCAGGGTGCAGGGCAACCCTTCCGGCCAGAGACTAGCCTTGGGTGGGAGGGCAGGAGCCCTGCAGGAGCAAACCAGCCAGGTTCATTGGTGGGGGTGGGGGTGGCCCTGGGCTGTCATCCGACCCTGAGTTCACACTGTGCACACGGATACCCCCAAGCCCTGGCGGCCCCACTGGTGAATTCTGTCAAATGTTACGGGATGCAGTGATCCAGGCTCCACAGAAGAGCTGTAAGACAAAGGAAAAGGAAGGAACATTCAACACCACGTTCTATGAAGCCAACCACACACTGGCTCCCAAATCAGATCTTACTGCAAAACTCCAGACCACAAGTACAGTCATAAAATTTCTCATGAAAATGTTAGTGAATCAAACCCAGAAATGAAAATAAAGATGCTATATCATGACCAACTTGGGTACATCCCAGGAGAGAAAAATGGCCCAACACTTGAAAATTAACCAAATATTTAACCATATTGGACTAAAATATGAAAATCATGATTATGTCAATATATCCAGAAAAAAATGGACAAAATTAGACATTCATTCCTGGCAAATCTCTCAGGAAACCAGAAGCACAGAGAAAAGGGTGCCACTGGGAAAGGAGGAGAAAACGCTGCTCATAAAGGACAGGATCGTGTGTGTAGAGAACGTAGACAGTCTTCAAAGAACCCACCAAATGCAGCAGGTTCAGTGGGCAAAGCACAGACTGCAAAAGCCAAAAGTATTTTTAAATTGTAATTAACCATGAATTGATGTTTTTTAAAATTCACTTTACTGTTTTAAAATACAAAACACTATTCAGGAAATACTTAGGAAAAATTAAAATACTATACAGTATATTGAAAACCTTAAAGGGCCATGCAATGGACCTGTATTATCCACCTCAATTCTAGGAAAGTAGGGGAAAGCAGGGCTTCTATCCAGTGGTGTCCAGTGAGACCATAATACTAAGCGAATCGGTCAGCATGAAGGGTTCCATTCTGTACACCTCTAATACAAGAGGCTGCACTAGTCTGAGTTTTACTAGAGAAACAGCTATAACCCAAGATGTTCAGATGGGTAAGGTAGGCTTACGATGGGCACCACACAGTTGGATGGGGACCGTGCGGAGGGGGTCTGCGTGCTGGAGGCTGAAGGATTCAGCCCAAGGTCTGGAGCTCACTGCGGGGTTCTGTGCAAGTCCACACCAGCAGACTGATGGGCCCAAGGCAGAAGCCAGCTTGTAGGTCTACCTCTCCTTAGGCCTCAGATCACTGGAAGTGGTTTCCTCACCCAGCAGATGGAAGACAGGGATGGGCGAATGGGTCGTGCATGCAGATAAAGTCTAAACAGGTCTCGGATCCTGAGAAGCCACTTAATCCCCTTGTCACGTGGCATCCTGTTTCACGTGGAGGAACACACGCTTGCAGTTTGCTTTGAAATCTCCAAGCCCATTTTCTGACGCATGAAATTCAGCATGCCTGACGTGGGGCGTATGACGGCGCTGACTCAGCCCTCGTCCTTAAGGGGCATGGACACCAGCTGAGCAGAGATGACAGAAATAACTGCACGAAAGGCTGGGAAATAGGAGGGTGTGTGTGCAAGTGTAAAATTGTGGAAGCAAGAGGTCTGTAAAAGTATTTCCAGTCAAAAGCTACAAGGAAAACAAACCCCAGGAGTGGTCAGGGGTCAGTTCAACAAGATGTCGTGATCATAACTGCAGATGCCGCTAATGCTGGGATGGAAACTGCCAGATCTAAAGGGACAGACGGGCTCTGCACACTGACAGCTGAGGGCTTCGACATCACCTTTCTTCAGTCAAGAGCCAGTCAGACAAAATCTAAGATGCATCAGAGGTAAATCAGCCTACAGAGTGGGAGGACTTGGACTTTTACGGACTGGTTCAGTCAGCACCTGCCCAGGACACTATTCTCATCAGCAGAGGGGGCAGTCTGAGGGCCAGAGAGACATCAGACCACAACAGGTCTTATCCACTTCAAAGCTTCAAAACCACACCATGCATCTTTGCTGACCAACAACAAAATTAACATTAGAAATCACACAAATTCATACAGACTAACAGATGGCTGAAGAAATCAAAAGGAAAATTTAAAAACTTCTTGAAACAAAATAGAAACAGCCTATCCAAGCTTACAGATACAGAAAAAGCAGTACTAAGAGAGAACTTAATTGTGTTAAATGCCTACATCAAAAAAGAGAAATAGTTCAAATAAATAGCCTATTGATGCGTCTAAAGGGTCTAGAAAAGTAATGACAAATCAAACCTAAAATTAGAAGAATGAAATAGTGATCGCAACCAAAGTAAAGTGAAACAGAGACTAAAAAAATACAAAATGTCAATGAAATAAGTAATTAGGGTTTTTTTTGAAAAGAGACAGTCAATAAGCCTTTTCTTCCAAATCTATTCTCTATGGTCAGAAATATCTTGATACTAAAGCCAGAGAGCACCCCATATTCACTAAAAATGAAACACAGGTCAACATCCATGAGGAACACAGATGCAGAAATTTGCTCCAAAAGGCTATCAAATAAAATCGAATAGCAAATCAAACCATCATTCCCCATAATCAAATGGGACTTATCCCACCAGGAGTGCAAGGATGGCTCGATAAACCAAAATCACAAAACATGACACATTACACCAACAGAATGAAGGATAAAGCTCATACCACCATCTCAACAGACACAAAGGAACATTTGATGGAATTCAGCAGTCATTTACTATTAAAACTTTGAAGTAATGAGGGAGAGGAGGAATATGTCTCAACATAATAAAAGTCATAAGTGAGTAAAACAGCAATATCACACTGAACAGCTAAAGCGGAATGTATTTCCTCTAAGATCTAGAGTGAGACAAAGATTTCCACAGTCATGGCTCTTGTTCAGTATAGTTCTGAAAGTTGAAGCAATTATGGAAAAGAAAGAAAAACATACCAATAGGGAGGAAGATACTGTTTTGTGCACAGTATGATTCTGTAGGTGGAAAAGCATGAATATTCCATTAAGAAATTATTTAGAATTGATAAATGATTTCAGTAATGTTGCAGTATCCAAAATCAAAACACAATACGCATTAGAATATTTACCCACCAATAATGAGCCTGCTGAGAAAGAAATCAGGAAAGTAATTCCATTCACAAGAGCCACAAAAAAATAGTAAAATGCATAGTAATACATTTAAGGCAGCAAGAGATCTCTAGAGCAAAAATCGCAAAACCCTGGAGAAAGAAACTGAAGAAGACACAACGTGGAAATACGCCCAATATCCACAGAGTGGAATAAACTGTTAAAATTTACGAAGCACATTTGCAGATTCAATGCAATCTCCATCAGAATGCCACTGATGTTTTTTACAGAGCTAAAAGAAATCCTCAAACTCGTGGGAGTGTGAAAGACTCAGGAATCAAAGTTGGAGCAAAGCTGGAGGCATCACAAGTCCTGATCTCAAGACAGGCTGCAAGGTACCAGCACTAAGGCAGCACGACATTGACATAAAGCGGGATACGCAGAGTGCCAGAAGAGGACAGAGGCCCTGGAACAACCCACATGTGCACAGCCACAGATTCTTTGAAGATGTGCTAAAAACCTACACTAGCGGAAGGGTGGCTCCTCCGTGGATGGTGCTGGGAACACTGGATATGCACTTACAAAGCTCTAAGGCTTCATCTACACTCTTTCCTGTACACACATAACCTTGAAATCGATCAAACACCCAAGTGTAAGGCCTGGAACTATGAGCCACAGAGAAATCACACAACAAACTTCAATCTGTCAGCATAGCAATGGTGCTTTGGATAAGATCCCAAGAGCACAGGCACCCAAGCGAAATAAATGGGGTTAAATCAACTACAGAGCTTCTGCCTGGCCAGAGATGACCGACCAGGTGAAGAAAGAGCAAACAAAGCAGGAGAAAATATTCACCAGCTACTCATCTGATCTTGGATTAGCATCAAGAGAACACAAGGAACTCAAGAACAGGGGATTAAAATGATCCAGTTAAAAACTTCACAAATAATCTGAACAGACCTTTCTCAAAAGAAGAAATACAAGTGGCAAAAACAAAGAAAAATTCTTAATATCATTAGTCATCAGGGAAAGGCAAATCAAAACTGTACTGAGATGTCATCTCACCCCAGGGCCACTACAAAATGGAGGGAGCAATGGGTGCCAAATTCACTTCTACCTCGGGTGCAGGGCTGGCTGTCCAGACAGGACACCGACAATCTTTTCTTTCTTTTTCTTTTCCTTTCTCTCTGTCCCTGTGTGTCTCTCTCCGCATCTCTCTCTCTCTCTCTCGCTCTCTGTGTCTCTGTCTCTCTTCTCTTCTCTCTCTCTCTCTCTCTCTCTCTCTCTCTCTCTCTCTCTCTTTTGTACCTGGAATCAAACTCACAACCTCACGCTTGCCAGGAAGGCACTGACACACCCCTGGCCGACTCCTCCAATCTGGACCCAGTGTTTACCCTGTTAATCCTCACCCCCTGGACCGCCAAGGGTGTTTGGGTTTCTGCATGACTTTTCAGTCAAGCCAGAAGCAGCTGCCTGAGGCCTCCCTGCCTGTCCTCTGGCCTCTAGACTGAAAGTCAGGGATCAAAGGCGCTGCTCAGGTGGGCCAGGGGGTGAGCCCTAAGTGAAAAGAAAACCCCAAACCTACCAGCTTCCGCCTGCTCCACACTCCTCTTGGGCCTTGGGTGTGTTTGTAACGGCGACACTGAGCTACTCCAAAGCCACTGCCACTGTGACCTGCAGCAGGTGACTGGCACACAGCGGTCACCCTTGACTGTCACAGACGAGGAAGGGCCTGGGACCCTCCCCATACACATCCTGGGGGGAGCTGGAGCTCTGGTGCTGACCTGGTGAGACCCATTAGGCCCAGGCAGTTCAAGGGTGTCCTGTTCCGCTGTCCTGCCCTACATGCAGGCCCGTCCACCTCTGCATCCCTCAGCTGCACACTGCCCACTCCCCCGGAAGGTCCTTGTCCTGGGATGGCTATGTGCATCCCAGCTCTTTTGCTGCTGCGGGCTGTGGCTTCGCAGATGGACCCTTCCTGCTCTCAGACTGCGCTCAGGCCTCAGCCCTCTGCACCTTCCCATGGCCCAGGTCTGAGTTTCCAGGAGCCCCGGGAGTCGGCTTTGCACACCACTCTCTGCTTGTGTCCCCAGCCCGTGCTGCGCCTGGACCAAGTCCACCTCCCAGAAGACAAAGGAGCCTACCGGCCTGGCCCAGTGCTGGCTCAGAGACAGTCCCTGCAGCATGGGCTTTCCAGAATGTTCTCCCGTTTCCTGCTCATCCTGTACCACCTTCACCCATGTGATTCTGTCAGCCCACGCCCCTGGGTGCCACCACTCAGGAGGGTGTCACACTCTCCACTTGGGGGAGCATCTCAGTTACACGCTCCCAGGGAAATGCTGCCTGTGCCATATACACCGGCTGCCACTCCGCCTGGTTAGCAGCGGGAAAGTGTTTATGAAAGTCGTGACAAGCGGCTTCAGGTGCGGAGGGGATGCAGCGCACTGGCCACTGGGAAACCGCCACTGGGAAACCGCCGCTGCTGCCTTTCTATGCTTTGTCCTCTAGGAATGTGTTGTTCTTCTGCTCCACACTTCTAGAAGTCTCCTTGATGTAGGTGATTAAAAATCAGGCAAATGAAAGTAATCAGAAGCCTGCTTGCTGGGAAACTCAGGAAAAACAAAAACCAGAGAGCCCTGATCCTGTGAGTGAGAAAAGGCACAGGTGGCAGCTCCTCATGGGGTTCACTGAGATGCTTTGGAGGCAGCAGAGAGTCTAACTGGGTTCGGCCACAGGTTCTGTCCAAGTTCCTCCGAGCTCAGCATGGGGACAACTTCGGGTGACAGGCACCTAGGACAGCCTGCTGACGGGCACCCCGGCCAGGCTCCTTTTTGAACAAAGGGCCTGCTTGGAATCCCCAGCTCCTCTTTCAGCTGGAGAAACATCTGTCTGTTCCCAAAGGAAGTGTGGCAATTGCGCATGTGTGTGCATGTGTGTGTGCTGCACCAGGGAGTGTTCACAACCAGGGAGAGGAATAAAAGCAGAAAAAGAAATCGGTCCTACTACACAGGCTAATTTTACAAGTATGTAAATTACTCTCTTTAACAAGAATGACATCATAGGACAGGTTTCAAATCTTCACCGTGCCCCCGAAACTATGAATAATGCCTAGATTTAATTACTGTACAATGAATTCTTGGATTACTTCCACTTTTCTCTGAAAATCTGAGTAAGTGGCTTGGATTGGCATAGTGGCTCCTGAGTCTGCCAACTCTGGGTTTCCCTTCGCTTCTGGTGGAAGGAATCAACCACGGTCCCGACCTGGGATGAACCTTTTCAACTCGGCCTGGCTGTTTACAGAGAAAGTCACCAGGAGCAGTGAGGACAGATCGCACTCAGGCCTCAGCCCTGTGCATCTTCCCATGGCCCAGATCTGAGTTTCCAGGAGCCTCGGGAGTCGGCCCTGCATCACTGGCCACCAGGGCCTCTGTGCAGCGAGGGCAGGAGCGCTAGCCCAAAGCACGGCAGCCGGGACATGCCCAGGCTGGTCGCCCAGGAGCAAATGGCTCCCTCAGACCCTCTCTGCTGGCTCCGCAGCATCTGCAGTGGCTGGGGTTGTGAAATTCTTCATAAACCACCTTACATCAACAGATGAAAAGGCGAGATGGGTGCTCTCTCTCAGTTTGCCCTGCAGCCTGATGGGAGAGAGTTCTCTTCTGCAATTTTCCCTGTGGCTGCTTGGGAAATTTTCAGACTTTTGGAGATGCCTCTTAGAAAGTCATTGCTGTGGATTTCTGGCATCTCATGATTGCTGTGGACTGAAATTGTAATCCTGTATACTGGGTCCTTTTATCGAGATGCTGTTCACAGAAAATGCCCTGTGTTCATGGGTGTGTGTACATCCTGGTCACATGAACCCTTGCTGTCCCTCTGTCTCTGTCCCTCTGTCTCTCACCACATTCTGTCTTCTCTCTCTACCCCCTCTCCTGTCTCCTAACAGCACATCACCCAGTGTTCTGAACACTTCATAAGTGTCTCATTAAATCTGGGCCATGGGTGACTGATGGGAAAAAAAAGAGGCAGGTAGAGAACGTAGGAGGTTTGAAAATTTGGCCTGGAGAACAAATTGAAGCTAATTAATAAACAGGAAGAACTTGAAGTCATGCTTGGTGGAAACCGTGTCTGATTGTCATCAGAGATGGGCAGAGATAAGGTCCCGAAGCAGATGTAACTGTGGAGGGCGGGGCATGGTGGGGCCAGGGAGAACCAGTCTCCTGAGCTGAATGTGTGGAATGTGGTGGAGACAGATGGGGAGAGGGGGTACCCCAGGTGGGCTGCGCCACAGCCCCTGGGAAACTGCTTAGTGCAGTAGGCAGGGAACCTCCCAGGAGCACGGCCGGGAAGGAAACTAGGATTTTGCTGGCAGCTGCTCAAGGAGACCAGATTAAGCCACATTAAATGAGTTGCAGAACACCGCACCCCAGCACACCTTTGCCACCCACAGGCTCCTAATGAGCTTCCGGCCCCTGCGGGGTCCCTCAGAGCCAGCCCCCTTCTCGGTTGCCTCCTAATTAGGAATCTTATACCATTTTCTCGCTGAAATGAGTAACCTCATTTGTGCCATGTTGCTTTTCCCTGGGCGGCATCACTGCGGACCTGGGGGAGATGAGACAGTGGCACAGGTGGCCCTGTCACTGTGGCAGGCGGCAGTAGTGCTGACTGACTGTGGATCATACCGCCACCAAGAGAGATGCTGCCGGAACGGGGCCCCGGGCTTGTCTCACAGAGGGGCTGTGCTTGGCTGATCACCCCGGCAAAAAGGAAGACATCCTGTGCATGAAACTCCATAAATAAAAATCAATCCAAGGGACCACTTTCTTCTTGGCAGACAAAGCTTGCACCCCGCATCCTCAGATAGATGCAGGACCATGGCTTAACCTGACTTTAACACCATCTGAGCCTTCCTGGAGATTTTGAAACACAAAACACATCTGTCCTCATTAATCTTCTTAAGACATCTATTAAGTTTCAAGATGAGTCACCAGAAAACAGCTACTGTAACAATGCATTACATGGGTTCGTTGAGATTATTAGACTTCTAAACAAGCCATGGAGAGATTCTCCATGGCTCCTAGGACCCGCTGCCAGTGTGGATTGACAGTGGTTTAGTGATCTGACAGTAACCAGCCTCTGGGGCAGTGAAACTGGGTGGTCAGTTTGATTGGTGTGGAAGTGGCTCAGGGGACTTGTGGCTGATTCCAGTGTGTCTGGGTGGGTCACGGAGGTGGCCCTTGGGAAGGCTACTGGCCCCCAGTCCCTTCTTCTCTGACACTGTTCCCCTGATTACCATGAATTAAACATTTTTGCTCCATCACACTTTTCCACCATGTTTTCTTGGAGCAGCCAGCCATGGACTGAGCCCTCTGAAACCATGAACTAAAGTGAATTGCTCCCTCCTTAAAGGGTGAGTGTTGGGTATTGGGTCAAGCAGTGGAAAGCTGCCTGATACATACTCCTGTCAGAGTGCTGCCTGGAGTTCCTGTGTCCACTCTGTGAACCCCTTGAAGTCAGACTTGTAGGGACATCCTCAGGGCCCTGACCACATGCTAGCCAGGTTCTTGCCTGTGGCTGAGCAGCAAACTGTGGTCACCGTGGATGCACACAGCATAGGTCCCGGCCTGGCAACTGCTTCAGTCTCTGGGTTCTGCAGCTGGGACTCTGGGCTCAGCTGCCTGGTGAGTGTCAGCTGTTGAGCCCTCAGCAGAGTCCTCTTGGAAGCCACTGCTGCCAGCAAAATCACTTCCTGAGGACAAAAGACAGAAGTGTTTCTCATCTGGGGTCCTTGCATAGGCCCTAGCAGTCCTGTGCCCTCTTCCTTTGGTCCTGTGGTCTCTAAGTGGTTCTTAGCATGGGCTGCTATGGGCAGCCAGAGTCTACCTCCACCTTGCTGAGATGAGTTTACCAGTTAAATGCTCACTGGACTAGGCCAGGTCCACCAGTCATGTGTTTGCCTCAGAACCCAGCAGGGTGGGAAGGAGGGCAATACACACCACCCGCAGGCTCCTCTCATGTGCAGAAGGTGGTGGCCAGACTGCTCTGGTCCAGGACAGGGAGGGCAGCAGACGGGGACGTGCTGGGGAGGTCGGGACATGGGAAGGGCTCCCGGTTGTGCATTTCCTGTCTGAGCAGGAGACGGGGTGCAGGGCTGAGCCCAGGCCCTGGAGGACAGACGGATGGTCGTTATTTGGAGGTGGGTTGTGAGCTGAGGCCCACGGGACACCCAGGGTTTGATAGTGGAGGGAAGGTAGGTAGCAGGGAGAGGGAAGGGAGTTGCTCACTTGGGGACAGGGAGGCCATTTTGAGCTGGGGCCATCGAGGAGAGGAAGGTAACAGGGTTGTGTTGTCACTTCCCCAATGCTGAGACAAAAACACTTGACACCTGCAATCACAGGAGAGGTGGGTTTGGCTCTGTTTCCGGTGAGTTCAGTCCATGGCCAGCTCTCCAAGGTAGGAAGGGCCTGAGCCGGGGAAAGCTGCTCACGTCACAGCGGCCAGGAAGCAGGGTGGAAGCAGGGAGTCAGGAGAGCTGGGGGTGGGGATTCACCCCTCCAGGTCAAAGGCCAGTGACCCCCTCCCCAGGTACCCCTCCTCACAGCACCTTCAGACATGGACTCACTCACGGATGCATCCACGGATGAGCGTGGTGCACCGATCCATCACCAACCAGCACAGCAGATGTGGGGCACATTCCAGGTCTGAGCCATAGCAACCAACTGTATTCTGGGAAGAGGAGCTGGGACCCTAGAACACCTCCCCTCCCAGCACCAGTCTCTTCTGTGTGGACAGAGGACCTCGGGCTCTAAACTCTGGGTCAAGTCCCTTCCTTGATGTGAGGGGTGTGGCAGAGATGAGCCCTGCTCACGCCCTGCACAGCCCCAGTGAGCATGGCAGAGCCCCAATGCCCAGGGAACTGGGGAGGCAGGAGGGCCAGCTGCCTGCTCGGGCTCGGGTTTGGCAGGGCCAGCTGCTGTGGACCACCATCCAGTGCACACAGCTCACCTACCCCTGCAGAAGGGCATGGGCCAAGGGTGTTCTCCGGTGCCGTCCCAGATTGCAAAAGCTTTGGGGACCCCTCAGTACAGCTCTCCAGGGAGGGGCGTCAGGGCAGCCCCGTGTTGGGGGTTGGGAAGGATGAGTGGCTTCCGCTGCTGCTCCAGTGTGTGGCTCTACAATCTGTGGCTGCCCTGGTTGTCCCTGTACCCTGGCTGTCCCTGTGTCCAGGCCTGCTGGGGATCGGAAATGAGTTCCTGGGTGCAGCCTACAGAGTGCTGAGAGTGGCCTCCTCGGGAAGAACAAGGCCCAGTTTTCATGGAGGGGACTTGGGCAGGAACCTCCCTATTCTAGGGGCATGGTCTGTGAGCCCACTTTATTTTTGTTGTCCTCTCTGCAGTACACAACTCTTACCCCCCACCATGGTTCAGTCCATGGACACGCACTTCTCCTTCTTTCTTTCCCTTCTCCCCTCCTCTCCTTCCATCTCTCGGTCCTGGCCGAGCTCCCTGCTTCCTGTTGTTTTACTCTGCTCTCATTTGTACTCAGATTTTGTTCCCTTTTTTGAATCCTAACAGATTCGCTACCACGTTGCAATGGGCAACTAAAATGGCGCCTGAGCAAGTGATCACCAAGTGTTCTGAGAGGGAATAGGCGATGTGAAGGAAGTTTTTACAAAGCTCAGTCTTCAAAACTGACAGGGCTTTGTCCTTGGGGAAGGGCCGGGCTGTGGTGCAGGATGCGCCCACCTGGGCGAGCGGCCCACGCTGCCCACAGCACTGACCCCTCACCTGCCCCTGGCTCTGCGGTGCAGTCCCTCCTGACCCATCGAGCACCTTAATCAGCCATGCAAGCCATGCCAGGAGCCCAGCGCCCAGCCCACAAGCTTGGGGACAGCTCGGGTGTGGACAGGTGCAAAGCTTGTCACTCGAGCACTGACTGAAATGGTCTTAACTCACAGGGAAGAGCAGGACTGGGCTCTGGCGACCAGGTCAACCTCTCAGAACCTCCTGGCCTTCAGGAGAGTCCATGTGTGCTTCCAGGTGTGGTATAGGCACACGCGCCTGTGTGTGTGTCTGAGAGTGTGCGTGTGTGCAGAGCATGCGTGTGTGTGTGTGTGTGTGCATGTGTGTGCACAGTGCCTATCGTGGGTGCTGTGCACTAGCACTGGGTGTGCTCAAAACACACGGCAAATGCTTAAACTTTAAAGCGGTTTCTCCCAAGGCTCGATGCGTCAGTGCTCGCAAAGGCCTCCCCTTACCGGGACACACTTGCCCCTCGTCTTGCTGCTTCCTGCAGCACCTCCGGAGTCCTGTCTCCCTAGATCTTTAGTCACCTGGCTGCCTCCATGTCCTGAATTCACTCAAGCACTTCCCCTTCAGGGTCACTTTGACTCGGGGCAGAGCGAGGGCCTGCACGGTGCCAGATCTAGGGAGTATGTGCTGATAGGCTGCTTCACAGGCGGGGACAGGATGGGCTCAGGAGGGAGAGGGCGGTGCTGCCCCACTTTACTGCAGTGCAGCCTCTGAGCGTCTCCCCACGCTGCGCAGGGCTGGGGGGCACAGTGTGCCTGGCGCCTGTGCCCCCGTGTCTGCAGGGCCTGCTGCATTGGGAGAGCAAACAGGCCCCCGGGTCCGCTCCCGCATGCGAGGCCTGGACTAGTGATCCCTGCAGTGGTGCTGGAGCCGGAGTGGAGGGAAAGAGAGGGCTCCCCTGTGCTGTCTGCTCGCTGGCCCGTCCTCCCAGGACTGGATAGCACCTGCAGCTGCTGTCAACGCGCAGCCCCGAAGTCTGATTTCTTTGCCAGGGACAGAGCTCTTAGATGTCTTCACTGCCCGCCAAGGCCGCACCGACCACCCAGACTGTGGAAATAGGGACTCGTAGCGGCAGGCAGGACGCCGCACTTGCGGGTTTTTTCCCGAGGGAGAGGGCATCTGCCTTGTTCACCAAGCCCTGGTCACCAGAGATGCGGGGACGGTGCTGAGAGGTGGGACTCACAGCAGCCTGGGAGTAACATGAGTGATGGTGTGATCACTCGCACACTTTCCAAAAAACAGATGTGAGAGACTCGTGCGTGTGGTACCAAAATAAATAAATAAATATAAAAGTAAAAATTAAAGATAAATGAGTAAACAGAGCTGGAAATCTAGCTCAGTGCAAAGACCTGGAATTCCATCCCTCATTCCACACAGGAAAATAAAGGAAGAGATAAATCAAATCAATGAGACATTAAACCTAAAATTAGTTTATGTTTGTTACAAAGCAACAAATTAGTTAATGGTCTCAAGAAAAAGGTGGATAATACTAAGCCAAAAATTAAAAACTGAATACTAGAAAGAATGTCCTAGATGATATTCTAAAAATGCATAAGCAACTTCTTGGAACAAAGCAATGGAAATTAAAAGCTGACAGAGGTTGACACAAAAGACAGTACTGTCTAAACCAAAGCGAGGAGATACAGAAAGCCAACAGAAAGTGTCTGGCCCTGAAGTGAAAGTGGCGATGCTGTCTCACAAGATGGTGACCCAACCAAGACCATGTCACAGCAATGATTTCGTAGCATGGAAAAAGGAAAACTTGCAATTCATTTTGTGACTTCTAACACTGGTTGAAGACCCTAAAATTGCTTAACCAACCAAAACAAACAGCAAAGCAAAACAAAAACCAAAGACAGATCTAATTTAGGAGTATCAGTGAAAACTCCGGAGGAGGAAATGTAGCAGTGTGAGATGTATCCTACCCCGGCCAGTCTGTAAAGTTCCAAGACAAAATAAGTAAGCAGCGTTAGCAAAGGTGCAGACCACTGGACATGCCCAAGAGATGTGTAATGCCAAGGGCCTGTGTGGGTTGCAGCAGGCGCTTAGCCGTTCTGTAACACAGCGCCGGGCAGTGCCCTGCTGGCCGAGGGTAAGCCAGGGCAGAGCCTTCCTCCCACCCTCACATTTCTTCCCAGACCAAGGGGCTGGGCAGGAGGAGCTGATTTCACTGCACAGAGAAAGAAACAAACTCAGACTGCAGACCCACCTGGGCCCCAAGCAAAGGCAGAAACGGTGCCTGCTGACCCAATCAGAAGACACTCCATGCATGCAGGGCTCCCCTGTAGACCCTTTCCAATGCCCCACACCCTGCACACCTTGTGCTTGAGCATCCACTGTCCCAGCTGTAGCCGTGTGGGCCTCAGCACCCCGAGGGCAGCGGGCCGCGGCTGGCTTCCCACAGTTCACTGTGTTTCTGGGCTGACATACCAGAGTACCACGGCCTCATGGGATTCGGTACTTAGTCCTATAGAAAGGACGTGTGAGTCTAATTTCTAGAAAAAATATATATATTTAAAAATGTTTCTAGTATTTTGTTACTAGAAAGACACTGTCAGCTTCATGAAATGCACTGGGAAGAGTGTCTCTCTTTTCTACTTCCAGAAAGTATTTATGGAAATTCATTACAATTTTTTGTTACTTCTTTGGTAGGACTGATAGTCTCCTTGTGCTCCATAAAGAGCACGAGGCTTTCTAAATTCAAGTCCTCTAATGGCTGTAGGACTATTTGTATTTTCTATTTCCTAGTGTGTCAGTTTTGGTACATAGTGTTTTTCTAGGAACTGGCCCATGTATTGACATGGGATATTATATACCCTAAAGATAGTAAGTGTATTTCATATCATTTAGACTTTAAATATTTATGGAATATGCACTTTTGTTCCCTTTTTCAAATCTTGCTGGAAAGTGTATATTTTATTATTTTCAGATTGTCTTTTGATGTCTTATTTTCCTTTCTTCTATTTCCTTGCTTTCTGCTTATTTTCCTTGTACTAAATTTAATTTACATTTCTTTCTTCTAACTTCTTACATCAGAAACATGTCAGTGATTTTACACTTCTCTTTTACTGTGCTAATATTTTACAATAGGAAAATATTTTGTGTCACTTCTACAAGATGTTTTCAATGAATGGCATAAGAAAACACACAGACAGACAGACAGACAGACACACACACACACAGAGCCTTCTGGTTCTCAGGGTAAATGATGCTGACTCTAGACACCAGTGGGACAACAGGCTGGAAATGTCCTACCTTAGACAGTGGCCTGAGTCTCTGCCATCGCTCAGGAACCTTCCTGATTTGGGTGACACCCTTGAGATTGAGGTGCCAACATCTGCATCCCAGCACTGACAGTGCAGGCTGTCACCACAGGCAGTCACTCACCTGCAGGACAGACGTGCCCCCCCAGAAATATTCTGCCCAGAAGCCTGAACGGTAGCCCAGCACCTTGTGGGGATGCTACCCAGAGGGCACACATGGGGACTTTGTCCTCCTCAGATTCTCACTCTTCTCCATCAAAACACACTCTGCACAAGTGGTTGTGCAAACCAACTTGCCACAGGTCTTTGTCTCTGGACAGAAAGGCTATAAGTGAATTGAGCGTGAAATAAAATATTCAACAGCTCAAAGATGAACAGTGGCCATTCGAACATGAGTGGTGGAGAGGGACAGTGTAGAAAGGGCAGGGCCAGCTGGACCTGGTGACACCTGTCTATCTGGTGGTGCCCTTCCCTCTGGGGATGCAGAGCGGTTCCCAGGTTCACAGCTCCTGTGTGAGTCCACCAACCACTCTAAGGACTTTATCCAACAACACTGCTTTAAGCACCCTTGGGCTGGCAGAGTAGCTCAGTGGCAGAGACTTGCTCCATATTGTGAGGCCTGGGATCCATTCCCAATGCTGCAGAGAGAATGAAGAGGAGGAGGAGGAGAAAAGGGAGGAGAAGAAGGGAGGAGAAGAAAGAGAAAAAGAGAGAAAAGAAAGAGGAGGAAGGATGAAGAAGAAGGAGGAGGATAAGGAAGAGACCAAGGGGGAGAAGGAGGAGGAGGAGAGGAGGGCAGGAGGGGAGGAGAGAGGGGGCGGCCCGGGCAGGGGCAGGAAATCATGTGGAGGCCCTGCATGTCCCAGACCGAAACAGGCAACCACTGGGTAAGAGCGTAATCTGACCTTACTGGAATAGTTACAGGGTAACAATGCTCCAGCCAAGCCTTGAGTCCAACCCAAGTCATTTGTGTCTTTTTTTTTTTTTCTTTTTTTGCCTTTTTGAGACAGGGTCTCGCTATGCAGTTCAGGCTGGTCTTGAGCTCACTTTGTAGCTCAGGCTGGTCTCAAACTCGCAACAATCCTCCTGCCTCAGCCTCCCGAGTGTGGGGATTACAGCCATTTGTGTCTATCTATGAGCTTTTCAATTGTCCAATAACCGTGATTTAAAAAAAAAAAGCTCTTTACAAAAACAAGGAACAGTCCTGCTTCTCACAAGAGACTGGAACCACATAGTTCCTGCTGCCTGCACAGGCATTGCCCCCAGAGGGAAGGGTCCAAACGGGTGACCCTCAGTGGACTGTTGGCCAGAGGGAACCGGGTTGTAGGAAAATGTAGACGCCCGCCGAAGTGAGCCGTGTGTCTTGTTGGGTCCAGAATCCTGTGGAAGAGAAGGATTTTCAGCACAAAGTTCAACTTCTATTAGACCGCTAGACCCAAGCTCATTCATTCATGAAAATTATTCATTTACCCATTCAACAAACACATACTGAGCACATGTGCCAGCTGCCACTCTGACTGTCACAGAGCTGACCTGAAATGGGCCATCCTCCTGGCTTCCCGGACCTCAGCCTAGGGTCAGAGCCTGCTGTGCCTCTCTGCTGCCCTCGGCCACGTCACCATGTCTCGTGCTGTGCTTGCAAACGCTCTGGCTCCACAGGGCAAAGCCGCCCCTCCCAGCGGGGTTGGCTGCCCACCTGGCATACAGCAGGCGCTCAGCGTGGCGCTGTTGTCACTGCAGCTGTGCTGCCGCCCTCTGGGGAGGAGTGAGCCCTGCTCACTGTGGGAAGGTTCGGCTGACTTTCCGGCAGGCTGCAAGACTCAGAACATCACTTGAGCCGCCAGATGTCACCCAGCCGCTCCTGAGGCCAGCACTTCTGGTGGCTGAACCAGGAGAGACTGAAGAGGAGCTGGGACAGGAGCGGCAAGGGCATCTTCGTGTTTTCCAGACAGATCACCCCAAAAACCAGAGCGCAGCACAATCTGCTCGTGGTGCAGACCTGGAAAGTACACAGCAGCAGCCTCACACGGGGCAGGGCAGTCCCCGCCCACGGACAACTCCGTCTCCCCGAGAGCTCCCCGGGCAAAGCCAGGCTCATAATTTGGCCCTTAATGGTTTGTAATGGCCTCGCCTTTGATACTCATGTCGCTCCCCCATAAAGTCAGTTTCGGTCCTGTATAAATGATGCCAGCTCCTGACTTACTGTGTGTGACCCTGGGGAAGTGCAGGCCTGTGCTGTGCATTGGGCTTCGCTGGTCATGCTCCACAGGGTCACTGCATCCCGGGGTCACGAGTCCACATGGAGCACCTGGTTCGGTCCCTGAGAACCGGAAACACTAGCTCCCTCCCCTGGATTAAATACACCCACTCAGTCTCTGCCCTTACAAGGTGCCACTGCAGGGGATTTTTCGGGCTTCCCAGCCACCACTCTGAGGGCAAACGAAAGCCAGGCGAGAATGAGTCGGCGCCGAGCGCTGGGGGCCCGTTAATCACGAAGTGCGTTTCTTAAAATCCAGCACCCTCATCTGCAGGGCCTTAGGGTTATAGTGATCTTTTCTCATCTTAGTTAATGCTCTTTCACTGTGTTCATGATGCTGCAGAAATGTCCAGCGGTGGGTCTGGGCAGGACACAGGACCGCAGATGCCTCCTGCCTGTGTGACAGTTGGGTGTGTCACTGAGGGATTCGGGGTGAGGCTGTCACATCCTCCTGGCCCTTTTACACCTCCTCGCCTCAGCTCGGCCTCCACTAGTCCTGCTCAGCTGGGGCCAGGCCGGCTGCCCCTGCACTGGGAACCAGGCCGGCCCTGGAGACGTCCCTGGTGCCTGGGCTTGGGCCCAGGCTAAATCCAAGGGTGGCTGAGACCTTAGCTCTTGGAAGAGAGATGCAATTATGCACTTCCGGGCTTCTGGAGTCAACAACAGCCTGCAACTGTGACCCCAGCAGGATGCTCACAGGCAGTGGGCTGGAAGTGACCAAGTATGGAGCTGACCCGGAGTGAAGGACAGGAGTCTCTCCCTGGCAGTGGCCATTGTTGACCCAGACACCCCCACAAATGAGGAACGTCGCCCGGCATCAGGTGTAAGGCAGTGGGCCGGCTGGACAAGCAGGAGCCATGGGCGAACTGGAGCAACGGGTGTGAACCCACAGGGCGGTGATGCCTCAGGGCAGTCCCCACGGGCAGGACCTCCAGAGGCAAGAGCAAAGTCCCAAACCAAGGCAACCCTGGCTTGGTGAGGAAGAGCAGGACACCAGGGCCTCTGGGACACACCCTCCAGGCTGGGAAGGAAGGCCTGGGGACACAGGAGTGGTAGGAAAATGCGCACCTGGGGACCATCATGTTATGTGCAATAAATCAGATGCACAAACTTAAATATCACATGGCTTCCCTTGTGTGAGACACCTGAAGTATACATAAATGAAGCAGCAAGACAAAGCTAGCTAACAGGAAGGGGGGAGGCAGGTCTCCCACAAACGGAAAGGGGACTGAGAGACAGAGCGAGGGAGGGCGGATGACACAGGGGCAAGCCGTGCTACACCCGTGCGCCACCTTCCCACAAGTGAGTGACCATGTGTTCTGCAAACACGGGCCAGAGGAGCAAAAAGGAGGCAAACCGCAGAGAACCAGCGAGAGACGCTTCCTCTCAGAGGACGGACCCTGTCGCGGCCGCTGTGCCTTGGGTCGGCTGGTGGAGAATCGCGTGAGCGGAGCTCCCTCTGAGGCAGCTCCAGGGGCGGGGCCGAGCCAGCCCATGGAGCTCTTCCCTGTAGCCATTGGTGGGGAGAGAAGCCTGAATGTCCAATCCCCTACCTGTAATGTGGTTATAATGAAAGCAAATATTAGAGCCAGTTAGGCTACGGGCACAAAGTTCCTGCAGCCTGTTCTCCCCGCTCCAGGGAGTCCAACCTTCCCCGGAAGGGGCTGGCCGTCCTTTTCCCGGGGTGCTGGGCACTGTTCACAGTGCACCCAGTGTACCAGGACACTCAGAGCAACCCAGATGGGCTGGCACCACAGGAAGTGTCAGGCTGGCCCCACGTGAGCAAATGTCCCATGAAGGCACCTGCAGGTGTGCTTGGCACGGTCATCCCAGTGTTCCTTAGTCACTCACCCATAAAGATCTGGGGGGAAAACAGGTTTCCAGGAGAGCAGCCGCTGCAGGAGAGCCCCGGTTTCCTCCTGTGCCATTTGGACTGGAGAGGTGGAGCCAGCCCTGCCCAGAACCTCCCGTCCGAGGCTGCTGGCTTCCCCTGGCGGCCGTGCAGGGGTGCTGGTTTCTTCTGTGAGCCCCTGTCTCCTCTGGCTCTGCCTCCTCCTCTCCCTCGCTCCCCTTTTCCTCCCTGTCTCTGTCTCTCTCTCCCTCTCGTCCTCTCTCCTCCTCCCCCCTCCCCCCTCACAGAGTTCTTTCGGGGTGTCCTGACTCATGCTATCATCCCATCAGGAGACTGGACCCCCATCTCCAGCACAGGGCAGAGCTTAGAAGGGCCCCTCCCTCTCCTCTGCTGCCCCGATTGTTTCTCTTTGGCTCAAGGGTCACATGGACGTCCAGGCCCACAAAGGGCCCCCTTCAGGCTTCTCCTCAGTTGAGTTCAGGAACAGAGTCACCGCCCTCCTTGTTCCTCTGTGCCCGGGTGGCCCAATGCCCTGGCCAAGCTTCCAGGGACCCCACCTTGCCGCCCCGCTATGCCTGGCCCTTCCTTCCCTGCCCCGCTCTGGGGTCCTCAGGATGCGGATCTCCACTCTCCTTCGCCACCCTCAGCTGTCTCCGGTAGGGGACTCTGTATGCTACCAAACTGTCCAGAGAGGTGGAGGGGACTGTGAAGGGTGCAGCCTGACAGATGCTGGGGCTGGCCGTCAGCAGCCTCCTGCATCCCACACACTCCCAAGACCACAACTTGTCTGGGGGCCACGGCCAGCCCAAAGAGGCCTCACCTCCCTCCAGCCTTCTCTCCCTCTCTCTCTCTTTCTCTCTCTTTCTCTCTCCTCCTCTCTCCTCCTCCTCTTCCTCCTCCTCTTTCTCTCATTCCCTGGAATTGAGTTAGTACAAAGAAGACCAGCATAGGAAACAGGAACCCATAAACACTTACCTTTTTTTCATAACTTTATAAGGGTTCTTAAAATTCTAAGATTATAGTACCATTCAAAGATGTTCACTGACATTAATCTATTTTTCATGCGCAATATGAGGTTGAGTCAAATATTTTGACATTGATGTGAATTGAGTGTTGGAAATTTTCTCATATATGATCCTGATTTTAGTGTGACTAAAGCTAATATGTAGCAAGAACCTGCTAAAAACTCTGAACAAGTCTTTATATAAATGGGGGACTGGAATAAACATGAGCTCTTCACTCTGAGGACTTTGGGGATCCACTGTCTGTGGGGAGAAGCGTTCATGCTGTGAAGACACCCCGATTTCTCTTTATTGAAGTGTTGTTCTTTGTACATCTCAGATGAATACACTGAAAAGAAATAATTTAAAAATTGTCTGGCACTCCCAGGCCTGGTGGTGTAGACCTGTCATCCCAGCATTCTGGGAGGCTGAGTCAGGAGGATTACATATGCAAGCTCAGCCCGGGCAACTCTGTGATTTAACACCTCTATCTCAAAGTAAAAAAATAAAAGTAAAATGGACTGGGGAAGACAGCCCCGTGTGAAGACCCTGAGTTCAGTCCCTCATACGGAAAATAAAAATGCTGCCCAAGATTTAAGAAGCTGAGTGTTGCTGTGTGGTGTGTGACAGGGCCCCGCCGGGACTCACCCAGTCACCACGGTGGCAGTGCGGCGCTGAATCATGGCGGTGCTTAGCTCCTCCTTCCTCCCGGAAGCCTTTGCCAAAGCTCAGGCATGTAAAGGTTCACCCAACCGCAATCCCATGCCAGCCCCCAGAGCCCTCCCCATAGAGGCTGTACCAGGCAGAACCCGCCCTTTGCCTGCGGGGAGCTGTCACAGCCTTCCTTGTGACCCCCGGTGCCCTCATTAACCTATCTATCTATTTGTCTCCTCTCCTTTAATGTTCTGCGCCGCTCTAGATTGAGTACAAAGGTTCAACTCCATCAGTTTTCAGAGTGACCTTGGGTTGGGGGTGAGCAGGGGCTGTGTTTCCAGGACATGGGCGCAGGTTGAAATTACACATCAGCAGACGTCACCCCACGCAAAGTACCGATGCCCATGCCAGTGAGTGTGTGGCCCTCCCCTGATGAGCAACAAATCACCCTCGTCCGACAGCCTAAAGCTGCAGTCACTTGGTTACACATCCCAACACTGGCCTCGGGCGCTGGACGGGCTCCGTGCCTGGTGTGCGGTGGAGTCCAGCTGGTCAGCAGGGCCTGGGACGGCTCCCCCCTGTGCCTGGTGTCTTGGTGGGGAGATCGCTCTGCCTCAGCCTATCCGGCCCTCTTTCTGGTGTCTCCGGACCTGCATAGAAAGTGTTCTCAGCACAAAGAGTTGAGATTCCAGGTCCTCAGACCTGGCCGGGAGAACTCTGTCACACTGTGTGGATCCACACAGTGGCCAAGGCGCCCTACGATAAGGCAAGCTCCTTGCAGCGAACCTCACAACTCTGGTGGCCAGAGATCCATGGACGTCTTGAATCCACCATGGTGTGACCACAGCTCCTCTGTGATGTAGCCACCAGGTCCAAGCCTGGAATGTCACATTGCCCAGGAGTCGCGGCAGCACCACCGACTTTACAACAGGGGCGCCCCTCCTGCCCATTACGCTTCCCAGCATGAAAGGGATCTGTGCGTTTGGTTCCTTCTCCAACAGGCAGAGCCTCGCCTTGCCTGAGGAGGTAATTGCTCTCTGGAAGGAAGTTCCGGGAAGGATATTGGCCTGGGAAGAGGGGCTTCCTCGTGGTACTCCTGCTAAGTCTCCCTCAGTGAATTTAGGACCACCAGCTCCTTGCACGCATATCTATATTTCTTTGCTTCATAGATTAAGCAAAGCAGAACAAAAAGGGCCTCTTGAGCCACCCTGCAATGATGCTTCCAACCCCACATGGAGCTGCAGGACGGGGAGCAGCTGGTGCCATCCCCGCCCCAGCTCCGTCACGTCTGCGGCTGGGCAGCTGCTGGTGAGGTGGTGCCTTAGGGGACGCCTCTGCTGGCTTTTGGGAATCAGTCTTGTTGGCTCTTTTCCTTCCACGCATTCTGTCTGTCCCAGCGCTGACAGATCTCCATCTCCCCAGACTGGACTGCATCTCCAGCTGAGGCCCACCAGCCTGTGAACTCTGGCTGCAGCTCCTCCCACACAGGCTGCTGTGGACACTGAGACCTCAGGACCCACTGGTGGGGACACAGGAGCCTCACACAATCATCCTGAGCACACGAGTCCCCTCACCTGGGCAGCTTTAATGATGGGAGGTCACTCTCAGATCTTTCTCCCGGGCTTGCTGAGCCATGGGGGCCCATGGGAAAACCAGGGAGGCGCACCCGTGTTCAGGGAGGACGCGGTCCAGCCCTGGGGTCTGGGTCCACTGCATACGGCATCACTTGCCACATGCATGGCCTCTGTAATCACCCAGGTGTCATGACCATGTCCCTGTGACAGCTCCCCCTCCCCCCATAGGGCAGAGAACCAACAGGCCCAGGGCCAGCAGACCAACACTCCTATGGGCGGGTCTCCTGTCTGGGGACTTCTCAGTGCTGTACACTCATGTCCCTGAGAGTCGCATGTGGCCTCTGCTGGATACCTGTGTGGCTGAGAACCAGCCACATTCCCAGCTGTGTCTCCTGAACCCCAAACTTTCACAGCATGCCTGTCATTGTCTGCAGACTCACCCTACTTTCTCCAGAAAGCAGCTTCCAATTTTAACATTTTATGATCTAACGGGCTGTGCCACAGGGCCGCCGGTGGTTGGAGCTGCTGAGATACTAAGTAAAGATAAGCTTTGCAAACCTAGACGAGCCATGTGTCTCCCTAAATATGGAAACTGCGCCCTGCAGCTGCAGGAGTGGTCCCCAGTGCACCAGGCTAATGACGGCTGCCAGTGCCGGCTGCAGGGGGGAGCCAGGCTCGCCCGGGGCACATGCCACGCCTCGCTCACTCCCAGCTTGGGCCTGAGTATGGAAGACACCGTTTCCCTCTGCACTTCAAACACACTGCTATTCTGAACGTCAGCTATGCCAAGACACCCTGAAGAGTTTCGGAGCCTCGATTTTCCCTCCAAGACAGAGTCCTCATCTTCCATGTGATACCAAGGGTTACCTTTCTTATTTTTGGAAGCTTTCAAAGCATTTTTCTGCACAAGAGTGAGAAATACTTTTATTCTATATGTTGTAGTCAGGAGTTGTGAGGAAAACAATTAGAATCAGAATACAGAATTTATATTATTTTACGATCATCACCCAGAGTTAACACAAGAAAGTGCAGGAAATCTGTCCACAACATTAAAGACCCAGAATATTCAGCCAAGGGCCTGGATCCCACAGCAATGTCCTGCATGAGTCCAGTGAAGACCCAGAGCTCATGACAATGCTTCCCATAAGTCCAGATGGAGGTCTAGAGCCCATGAGAAAGACTCATGCCAGTCTGTTTTATGGATCTGTGCTGGGAAGGCCCAAAGGTCAGTGGTGAAACCTAGAAAGTCTATGCCAGCGGGGTGAAGGAGCTGTGCTGGTAGATTGAGGGTTCCGCACTGGAGCTGAGAAGTTATGCTCAAAATAAGGACCAGGGCTGTCCTGAAAAGCACCACAGCCATCCTCAGGGACACAGAAGTCCCAAGTTCCTATAACGATAAGAACAATCGAGTACATGCCAGGAAGCCAGTGTGACAAGTGTCTCCTGGAGATTAAACAGCACACATCTCCCACTCGGGAGCCAGGAAGCGATGCTCCATGTGAGGACCAGAGCTCCCCCAAATGAACCACAGCCACTCTCACCAACAGGGTCCCGAGCTCCTCTGTGATAATGGTGGAGCTCACACTGGGGAAGCTGGTCATGATGAGCTCCTCCAGGAGAACCAACGGATTAGAACAACACTGAGAGGAAGCCACAGCGCCTCACTCATCTCCACATCTCTATGCTGGCAACGTTCCTCGGTGGAACATCTACCCTCAGCACCATGCCGCTTTAATCCAGCTGGTGTGAAGTTGACCACCAGTTGTTAATCCATAACAATCCACCCCAGTCAACTTCATAACCACACGCATTTCCTTAAACTATAATCTGTAGTGGCAGATTTGTGAAAGTTAATATATCTTGGTCTATTTAGATTTACATTAATACAACTGTTACATATATCCAATTTTTCACACTTATTCCTGTGCCAAAAGCAAAATATTCAAAGGGTGGCCAAGGTTCAACATTGAAACACAGCACTTTAATTAATTTATCTGGTTACAAACACATAAAAACAACATTAAAATCAAATTACAATCACAGTCCTCACTTCCAAATAACTTTTAACATTGGCAAGACTAAAATATAGGGATCTCCTGCAATTCAAATACACTCTTCTCCTCAGGTGAAAGACTTCAGTTCATTTTTCCATTGTCCTGTTCTTCTAAACAACTATGTTCTCCTCTGTTTCATCTTCGCAATCCACAGTTCCACAGGAGCCTTTTTTCTGGCCAAATGCTTACATTACTCTATTGGCTCTTTGCTCTAAAGCTCCAACATCGATCTGCTCAAAAGCTCTCTGAAGTAACTGCTCCCATCCCAACAGTAGACTGCATGGAAATTTTTCTGCCACCAGGTAATATCTCTAAACACAAGCAAAATGCAGACCACCTTTCAGCTGAAGCACAATATCCTACTGGGCTCCAACAGCCACTGCAGTCCTCAACAGAAGCCTCCGGAGCTTCATCCTACCTGGCAGCATTTCCATCAGACTCTGACCAGAGTCTCCAGTATAGTTCACATCCTGCAGAGGCTGTCTTCTGGCCAACATCTCACAAACTTTCCAAATTACTTTCCAAGGCTCTTGGGTCACATGGCCAGGCAGCATAACAGCAATGACCCCACTCTCCTGGTACCAATTGCTGTTGTAGTCAGGGGTTGTGAGGAAAACAATTAGAATCAAGACACAGAATTTATAATATTATTTTATGATGGTGAACCTGAATTAAACACAAGAAAGTGCAGGAAATCTGTCCACAACACTAAAGACCCAGAATATTCAACTAAGTGGTTGCTGTGGGCCTGGATCCCACAGCAATGTCCTGCATGAGTCCAGATGAAGACTCAGAGCCCATGACAATGCCTCCCACAAGTCCAACTGGAGTCTAGAGCCCACGAGAAGGGCTCACGCCAGTCTGTTTTATGGATCTGTGCTGGGAAGGCCCAAAGGTCAGTCATGGAAGCTAGAAAGTCTATGCCAGTGGGGTGAAGGAGCTGTGCTTTTAGGCTGAGGGTTCTACGCTGGAGGCGAGAAGTCACCCTCAAAATAAGAACCAGGGCTGCCCTGAAAAGTACCATATCCTCTGTGATACGGAGGCCCCGAGTTCTTCCAACAATAACAGTCAAGTACATGCCAGGAAGCCAGCGTGACAAGCTTCTCCTGGAGATTAAACAGCACACATCTTCCCTCCAGAGCCAGGAAGTGATGCCCAGCGTAAGGACCAGAGCTCCCCCAAAGTGAACCACAGCCACTTTCACGAACAAGGTCCCGAGCTCCTCTGATGACAATGGTGGAGCTCACACTGGGGAAGCTGGTCATGACAAGCTCCTCCAGGAGAACCAACAGCTCAAACAGCAGCACTTAGAGAAACCCGCAATGCCTGGCTCTCCTTCTCCACGTCTCTGTGCTGGCAACTTTCCTCAGGTGGGTCATTTATGCTCAGCACCAAACTGATTTAATTCAGCTGGTATTAAGTTGACCACCAGTTTTTAATCTAGAACACCATAAAACAAGTTTAAATGCATACTAAGCACACACAAGAGTTAATTTATTTTATTCAGAGGCAATAAAATCTGCCTCAGGTTTTTTTTATGATGATGATGGTTGTGCAGGACAAGTGCATTTGCCTGTTTCACTTACCGGCATCCCACGCTGGCAGTGCGTAGTGTTTGGATTCCCGCGTGGAGCTGGTAAACATACATCACACATCTTTATTCTTTTTCTCATTCCCTTTGTCCCTCCCTCAGCTTCCCTCTGACTCTCGGGCCCCTTCTGGTTTGAGAAAGACCTGTCTCTACTTCCTGTTGTGTATGTTTAATTTTGCTCTTTATTTATACTTGGAGTTTCCATAGAAGAGAAACCCTGAGGTAGCCCGGCCTGGCATCGGATTCATTTCACTTGGCCCTATGGTCTCTAGGTGCATCCATTTCCCAGAGAAGTGCCTCCTTTTTAAATTTTTATTTTATTTGTTTTTTAACCATCTAAGGATTTTCATTATATATATATATATATATATATATATATATATATATATATATATGACACACCCATCTGTGCATAAATAGCTATGTGTATATTCACTTTAACAGCATCACCCCAGAGACAGACGCACAGGCCCCCGTGTTAATTCCTAGCTCTAGGCTGCCCTTCTGGGGGGCTCCTCCTCCCCACACCGACCCGGCACAGAAGGCGGAAAGGAATCAAATGGCCAGGAATGTAGACAGAGTTAAGGCGGGAGAGGCCTTGAGAGGGTGGCAGCTTTGGCCACGTGGAGGACGGGAAAGTTTCCAGCCCTCAGTACAAGGAGGCGGAGACCGAGGCCCGTCGCTATCACCCCAGGCTCTCCCTGCTCTTCCAGAGTAGCCGCCATGATCTCTTTCTTCTGCCCTTTTCCAAATAAACTGCCCTGTTTACTTGAAACTCTGCCTCAGTTCATTGCTGTTGCCAGGTTCGTGACGCAGGGCAGGGTACTGATGGCCACACGCTCTGTGTTCCAGCAAAGGATGGGTGTGGTGTGGCGCGGTGAACGTGAACCCCAGGGTGACGGTGCCCCCGCCCTGGGAGGCTGAGCCAGGAGGGCTGCAGATCCCAGCCCAGCCTGGGCGAGTTAGTGAGGGTTTGTCTCAAAATGAACAAAAATTGAAAAGGGTTGGGAATATAGGTGAGTGCAAAGACCCTGCAATCAATTCCCGTGTACCAGTCCCCCTGACACACTCACTGACACACTAGCACTCACACACACACTCACACAAGAAAAAAAAGGAGATATAAGTAAGCTTCGTTTTAAAGACACATATTGCTGAACGTGATGGTGTTTGCCTGTAATTCCAGCACTCAGGAGGCTGAGGCAGAAGGATCACCCTGATTTCAAGGCCAGATTGGCCTAAAGTGTGAGCCTAAGACCAGCCGGAGCTAGATAGTTCCTTGGCCTCGGCCGCCCATGGATCACAGTCTCCTGTTCAAGGATGGCAGCCTTTTGGCCGCGTCACTCACAGCTGACTTTTCATTAAGCTTGGTGAGAGAAACGCCCTGCAGCCAGCAGCAGTCAGCTCCAGGAACGGGCAGTCAGGGCTCGGGCTCCTGCAGGGAGGTGTGGTCAGTTTCTTCCTCTGCCCGCACTTCCAAAGTCTTGGGGGTAAATGCATTTTAACACTTTATATAGCTGGATTATTGTCTCTTCTCTCAGTGCAGGACAAATACACAACACCTAAAATTGAAAGGAAGGGAGGTTATGTACGCTGACAGTTTGTAGAGCGCTCTGTCCACAGGCAGCTGGCTCCAAAGCAGGGTGCACAGAGAGAGCCGCTCAAGGTGTGGGGCCCGGGGGTGGGCAGAGAGGGCTCGAGGAGGCGGGAGCAGGGAGATGACCCTTCCAGGCCAGGCCGTGCCCGGCGACCGCTCCTCCTGCAGGCTCCTCCGAGGGAGGACTCGGTTCCCATATCCCCGCCGTGGAGCCCAAGAGGCTTTCTGCAGGTGCCCTCCAGACCTCAGACCCCGGCGACTTGATTTCTCTGTGCCGGCTCCTCTCTGCTCTTCACAGCTACCATCGAGGAAGGTTTCTTTTCGCTGCTCTGCGGCAGGGCGGGGCTGGATGGAGCCCAGGGCCTTGCGCGTGCCAGGCCAGTGCTCTGGGGCGGTGCTGCACCCAGCCCCATAAATGTTACCCCAAGTGCGAATAGCTTTGGAGAATCTGAGGCCACTGTCCCCACCCCAGGCGAGTCGCTGTGCTGCGGTCCTCAGCTGCTCACGTGATGTGTGTGACACAGTCTGGAGCAAGCTTGCTTCTGTGTTTTAAAAGAAAAGGACAATGTGTGATGTTCTACTTTTTCCCTAAGACTATTGTAGTTGTTTATTCTTATCCTCTTCATTTAAACAAAGTTATCCGAAGCACCAAACAGTGGTCTGGGGGTGCAATGTTCTTACCACCTGCTGACTCTGATGAGCTCAGAGGACTGCTCCTGGGGGCTCCCAACCACTCCTGGGGTCCCCCGTGCCGCTCCTGGGGTCCCCTGTGACGCTCCTGGGGCTCCCCACCACTCCTGGGGTCCCCCGTGCCGCTTCTGGGGGCTCCCGACCACTCCTGGGGTCCCCCGTGCCGCTCCTGGGGTCCCCCATGCCTCTCCTGGGCTCCCCTGTGCCGCTCCTGGGGTCCCCCGTGCCTGTCCTGGGGTCCCCTGTGCCGCTCCTGGGGGCTCCTGTGCTATTCCTGGGGTCTCCTGTGCTGCTCCTGGGGACTCCCGACCATTCCTGGGGTCCCCCATGCCGCTCCTGGGGGCTCCCGACCACTCCTGGGGTCCCCCGTGCCGCTCCTGGGCTCCCCCGTGCCGCTCCTGCTCTGCACCTTCCCTTGGGTTTTAGCAGGGGAAGAGTCAGGCGTAGACCTCCTCCTTCAACTGCCAGAGAGAGGCTGGGCCCAGTCTGTCCGTCTGCGTTAGAGTTGGCCCGGGAAAGGGGGTTTCTGGCTTTCACAGGTTTCTGTACCTATGCATTGTCACTCTCTCTGTGTATCTGTGCCTGTACCACACTGTTTTGGTGGATATTTTTAGGGCAGCCAATCACACAACTGTTTCTCCTCAAACACTTGAACGATACACTTTTTGTCTAAAAATGTGACTTACCAATTCTTCATGTGCCTATGAACCTGAGTTCAGAGAACACTAACAAAATAATTCTTAAAAGTGGGAATAGTATGTCCCTTTAGATAAGAATCGTACTATGAGAGACTATGGGCTGACGGGCAGTTTCTGGATTTAATGCAGATGTTCTCGGATGGTGCTGAATTTTAGTCTCTTCTGAGACCAGAACACAGAAGAAGTGTGGAAGGACCAGTCACAGAGGGGCTTGGGGGCGTCCAGGGGACACCACATTTCCCTGTGAAGCCCCATGAACTCAAACCTCCCCGATCCTTGGCCTAGTGCGAAGCCACTTCTAGACTGGTCCTGCTGCCGAGTTGGCACTTTATTTGGGGGCCATTAACAGCCTCAGCTGGAGCAAGGAAGGCCCAGCCCATGGGGTCAGCACCGTTCTGGGTGTGGTCGAAGGGGCCAGCTGAAGACAGAGGCCCTGCCGGCTAGCAGCCCGGGTACCACAGAGGAGAAGGCAGAAAGGCGGCTGCGCCCCACCCTCGCCTTGGGTCATCACCTCCAGGGCCCCGGCGCTGCCTTCCCGGCCTTGCAGTGGACTCTCCGCACCTCGGCAGCCAGCACCAGCTCCTCCTGCCTGTGCCGGGGTGCGCTCCAGTGAGAGGCTGCCCTTCCGCCCCTCCCCGCCTGGCCCTGCGGCTGGGCTGGCCGCCGGCCGCCGTGAGCCTCACACAAACAATTATGTGAAGTCTGTACTCACCCTGAACTGACCCTGGCTAACACCCAGGCCAAGCTGCTCACCGGAATCCGCCCCGTCCTCTCCACCGCCCTGATCTTCCAGCCATAAGAACGACAGATACAAAGCTGAAACCGCAGCTGTGGGCCAAAAATTATAACAAGGTTTCCGGTCCACGAGGGTTTGGAGGACACTGGACTGACTGTCCGGGCAGCAGACTGACAGATTTTCACACTGCCGTGTGCCTTTCTGTGACCAAAGAAATGCAACTTTTGTCCATTTATAAGTGCAATCAATCTCGTCTTCAAAAGTTTTAGGGAAACATTTATTGTCTTAGGCAAATTGCACGCAATGAAACACTTTCTGGAGCCTGGGAAATGTCCATTTATCACCCAGATTCACCAAGTGCAGGGACGGTGACTCTCCTGCAGTGATACCTTAGTCCTCAATGAAATGAGTTTTCAAGAATTAAAGCTTCGGCGCACGTGTCAAACCTGCCCAGATTGGATCCAGGTTAAAGGTAGAAAGCTCCCTGCTTACTCTTCCCCCCAGTTCTACCTGGAGAGACCATCACAGCCGTGGGCAGCGGCGATGCCCCTGCTTCCAGCGCTGAGGTCTAGAGTTCAGCTGAGATCCTCCCTGAGGACTCACTGGGGCCACTTTGCTCTGGGGACCAGGCCAGAGGTGCCTGAGGAGGCCCCACCCGCCTGCCCTCCTGCTCTGCCCTGCATGCCTGCAGAGCGCTCGTCCTCTCACCTGGGTTAGGAGAGGCCCAGCAGAGTGCCACCACATGCTCCAGGGACCTGCGCTCCCTCTACACAGCATGTCCCATACCTGGAGTGTCTGCAGCAGTCACTGCATGCACACTCTCCCCTGAGCCTTTTGGGACTGTGACCAAGGGAGCAGAGGCCAGGGATTCAAAGCAGGAGCTTCTTACCACAGTCAAAATTTGTGGCCCCGCTTGTGCACTGCCATGACTCATTCTGAAAAAAGCTTGGTGCTTTTGGACTTGCTCACCCTTTCCACGTGCTAACAGATTCACCCAGGATTTGTCAGAGGCCCGCGTGCTCTGGCTGAGCGTCTAGGAGCCTTGGGGCTCGCAGTGCCCGAGGCCCAGCCCCTGCCCGTGCACCATGGTCTGTAGGGCGCCCAGAGGTTGCAGAGGTCGCAGAGAAGAGCCGGCTTTCCTAGCTGCCACGGCTCCAGTGGAAAGGCGGAGAGGCCGGCGGTCCAAGGACCCAGCAATGTTTTGAGGAAGGGGCTTCGGAGTGGAAAACCCCACCTTTTAGGTACGTGAGGTTATCACTTGTGTCCTCTCTTTCAGACATGCCCCACTGCCTGGCTCTCATGCCTGCCGCCCCAGTCCTAAGGAGGACTCCCGTGACCCAGCACAACCAAATAAACCGATCTGAATCAGGACACATCTTCCCATGGATGCCTGCTATGCTCTGACACAAAGGCAACTGAGAACTCCTGGGAAGATAAAGGGCAAACGAAAGGCAGACGCCGGCCCTCGGCATGTGCCACAGTGCACAGGAACAGCGCCTCTCCTGAGGCTCTTCCACGGGTGTGATGGAGCTCAGCTCCCAGGCGCCCTTGGTGCGGGTGCAGCAAGGCTAGTGTGAGATGTGCTGACTTCCTCACAACGGTCCGCGCAGACCAGCAGGATGGAGGCCTGCCCTCCCGAGCTCTGCAGAGCTGCTCGCAGCAGGGCAGTGAACGGCAGAGCTCCTGACCTCTGTCTGCCCCTCACTGTGGGGCATCTAACACCTCGCAGGTGCCAGGACAGGTGACCAGAGACAGTGAGGAGCACTGGAGCTGCCTTTACCGTCTCACCTCATTGCTTGGCTTCTCACCAGCCTCCTGTTCTTTCCCTTCACAGAGACAGATGTGCAGAGGGTCCGCGCAGAGGCGGAGCAGTTGGGCACCGGCCTCTTTGCCGCTGCGGATGCTGTGCTTGCACTGGGTGCACCCTTCTCCTCTACCCGGCCCCTTTGGGCCCAAAGTCCAGAAGCAACCATTGGTGGCCTCACCACTGGTCCAGGAGCTGGCCACGTCCACCTGAAGGACCCCAGAAGCTGCCCTAGCACTTCTCCTGCCCCATACCAAGTCACAGCCACAAACAGAGCACCCCTGAGAAGGGACAGGGACCAGCACCTGGGCCAGACAGGAGACCTTCCCAACCCGGGCCGACTCACCGAGCCTTCCCCTGGGCCGATCTGCACCAAGGTCACCTTCTGAGTCCTTCCAGGGGGCCGAGGGCAGGATCCACGAAGGGAGGGGGCGCCAGAGGGCTCAGCTTCCTCCGCAGCCCTGGCAAAGCTGCTCGCATTTCACAAACTCGAGTTGGGCCTTTCTGTCTGCTTGGTCCACACGGTACACACAAATTGGCTTCCACGGAGATGGGGCCAAGTGCTCTGTCCCGAGAGCGAGAAGAAGACCTGGCACCTCTCCAGTCGAGCCACCAAGTGTCACCATAGCCCTTTCTATGGAGCGGAGCTAGGAAAGAACATCAGAGCAAAGCCCTGGAGGGTGAGTGCAGTCAGGAACCACAGGGCCCTGTGTCCGGGGCATTCGGCCACTCTGCCCGCGAGTGCGGGCTCCCAAGGTGGCCCTGGGCCTCCCCTACTGCCCCAGCGCTGCAGAGGAATTCTCCAAGGGTTACTCATCCTTCCGCCTGCCCCTGTTTGTATCTGCCACACCGAGTTTTGAAGGCGAACTGAAAAACTCTCAGCCGGGGGGACACGGTGCATCCTGAACAGAGACGCAATCTCCTCGCTCCCCATGCAGCGAGCGATCCCTGCACTGCTGGAACCAGACCACGTCCTCGGCCCGGCAGGAACCCAGGACCCTGAGGGACAGCCTGGGCTGCCTGGACTGCAGGGAAGTGGACTCCCAGCACGCGCGCAGTGAGCTTCCTTAGCCCCGACTCCTGTCCATGGATCTTTCTGCTTTCACTTCACTTTCAGGTTTTCTCTTCTTCTCTTTCATGCGTAGCTTCTCTGGTGACTTCTCCAGGACACTCCCCGCCCTCGCTCTCTCTCCTGCAGACACCCGTGAGGACCGCCACGTGAGACACCCGGATCCCAAGCCCCGTTCCGCCTGGTCGTGCAGTTTTGCAAGGCCCGCAACTCTCAGTGATGTGGTCTGTTATCAGACTCCTGTGCTGAGCCTGTGATCACCACAGCACGCTCAGGGCCTGGCGTCTTCCTCCTCCTGGACCGCACAGTGCCTGGCTCCAGCTGCTCAGCCAGCTCCCAGTGCGCTCGGCTCAGCCCTGACATCGCCGTGTGCTTGTGAGGAAAGAGCTTCTGCTGCAGTGAGCTGCTCATAGACGTGACCATACATGGCACCTGGGCTCTGAAATAAACCAGAGGAGATCAGAATATTTTACACGCAACTCGACGTGCTCTGGGGCTCCTTTTCCCTATGTACCAGCTCAGACAGGGCGTCAAAGATTATCTCCACCAGTCCAGCCCGACTCTGCTCAGCAGATTTTGCGTTATTTAAAAAGCCTCCTATTAAAGCCATTCACATGTGAGTAATTGAAATTATTTTAATGATTGTACCATTAGAGACCAAACTTACACAAATCTCAGACTGACCTACTTTTCCTCCTTTCTTTCTTCAGCTGATTTTACTGGCGAATTTAAACAGATCCATCCCTAATTAGGTTGTGCCGCTCACATGGGATCGGAAACAGTTACCGCTAACGTCTCCCCGTCGGTCATCTCCACCTTCTACCCCAGTGCTGTCAGTGAGTCGGCCTGACGGCTCCTAACCTTTCATGGGTGCAGACCCTCTGCCTAATTACCACGGGATGGCGCCCATGCGTGCGTCGCAGCGCGCCCCTCCTGTTGGGCAGCTCAGCCCAGGCGCAGGAAATGGGAGATGCACCGGAAGTTCTGGAGCCCTGGAGGGGAGCCAGCCTCGACCCGCTCCACAGGGGTGAGAGGCCGGGCTCTTTGATAAAAACAGGTCAGTCTCAAAGATTGAAACCGTTTCAGTGTTTAGAACAGAAACACTGGCGAATCCCTGATCTCCACCTGGGGTCAGACTTTTCCTTGGAGAAGAGTCACTTGTCTGAGGTGGGCAGGAGGTTTAATGTCTAGTTTTGTGGGGTTTTTGCTCAGTCCAGTGATTCATTAAGGTACTTGCAAAGCTCCTGTGTGGGGTCTCCCAGTGGCACTCTTGTGCCTTACGGAGTGGCATGCAGAGTGCTTGGATGTCTTTAGACAAAGCCCAGCGAGGTTACGTGGAGAGACCTCTGCGCCCTGGCTTACATGACACTTTGTATCACACTAACTGTAGGTTCATTTAGCCGGTGTCTAATGGAGCTGTCTTACGGGATATTGGGGATACTTGGTGTGACAGGGTCTAGGATGACTTCTGTGAATGTGGAACCCAGCTGGAGGGCAGAAGCAAGGCAAAGAGTCATGCACTGGGACGCAGAGGACAGCAGGTGGGTGGGAAATGAAGCAGGAACGTCGGGACTTTCCTCAGATAGGACACCGTAGGGATGACACAGGTGAGTGTGGGCTTTCTCTGGAATTGGCGCGCCAGCCAGCAGAGCCGAGGCCTTCAGCATCTCCCAGAGAGCTGTCCCTGTCAGAGATCCGCACTGCTGATCTCAGGAAGTGCTGACACCTTGGCACCGGTCCCCGAGGGTGCATGGTGCCAGCACCCAGGTCAAAGATCTGCAGAGCTGACTCAAGGATTTGACCATGTCCCCCCCCCCCATGCAGTCACCTCGCCCACCTCCTATAAATCCTCTCCAAGAGTGGCCGGCTAGAGCATCCAGCAGGGCTGAAGCCCAGGGCTGGGCAGGAGCCTGGGCAGGCTTGGCAGGTGGAGCCACAGTGGGCACCAGGGGGCCTGGGGCTCACACCCACGTGAGGGTCCTCACAGGAGCGTCTCCGGCAGCGGGACAGGAAGTGGTGCCTCTGTTTCCCTGCACTTAGGAATTGGCCCCATTGGCCCCTCCTGGCTCAGAGGGGAGGTGGTGCTTCCTGCCATCTGTTTTATTTACCTAAAACCATACTGTGGTCAGAACTGACAAAGTAAATATCAGAGTGCTGTGCGAGTGTGCTGAGGCTGTCAGGGGACGTGTCACTAAAGGCCTGAGAGGGAGATGTAAGTTCCTAACGTGCAGTGGAAAGTGGCTTTGCCTGGCCCGGTGGGGTCACCTAGCGGAGGCCAGCAGATACCCAGCCCCAGCTCCTCACAAGCACATGGCGGTCTCTGTGCTTGCTGGATGAGGATGGAAATCTTTTGCAAGCCAGAGCTTGACATAAGGTTTCGGAAGTGAGCCTTCCCCTCCTTTCCGCCATGCGCTGTCTGTTCCAGGTCGCTGCAGCCAGCAGGAAGGAGGTGGCCAAGCCACTGCAGTGACATCCAACTACAGGCTGGCAGGAGGCAGCTGCTTGCACCTGCTCCTCCAGGCCTCTTGGAGGACAGAGCAAGGACCTGTGCCTCACCCAGCATGCGGAGCCAGTGACTCACTGAGCTTCAGTTTTACTCTTCACCTCCACGAGTTGCACAAAATTCACCTTGAACAGGAGTGAGTCCGCGCTTCCTCCTAACAACGCCTGCTATTCCTGCGTCACAGTGTGAATGTCTCTGGTTTCTCCACAGGGGAGAGGCCATCCCCTAGGGGAGCTCAACAGAAGTCCAGCCTGGAGGTGGCAGTCTGTGACAAGGGGGAACAGCCTCACATGAACGGCAGGGCTGAGACCGTGCACTGACCAGTGGGTGAGCCCTCAGCTGGGTCCTCCCAGCTGACATTCACATGACCGTCACAATCCCAGCCCAGAGCCACTGTGGTCAGGGCTCCCTGATGCCAGAGAAGCCAGATGAGGGTGAGCAAAAGCTGAGAGCGGAGGTGGGGGAGCTGCACCTTCCTCGGCCTGCGCTGTTGTTCCCTGCTGGGCTGGGCTCAGGCTTGCATGGCATCTATGAGCAGGAAGCCGGCCAGAGAAGGGTGCAGCTGCCTCCCGACACTGCAGAGACGAGGGACCAGCTAACCTGGGGCTGCCATGGTGGGAGGGACTGGGCCCCAAGTCGAGCCCAGTGTATCCAGGCTGGAGCCTAGAGCTGGCCAGCGACCACAGGCCATGTCTTCCGGGCCAGGCCATCCCAACTGCGGCTCAGCTTCTGTGTTCTGGGGGTACCAGTGGGGCCTGCTGTGGAGTGGGGGGACCCCAGTGCAGGGTGGGGGCCACCTCCAAACCCTGGCCCCCCTCCCTGGCATCGTTTTGTGTGTAGCTCTTGCCTGTTGGCAGCCTCCTCCTGCTCTGTAGGTTGATTCCACTCCCAGGCTGCCCCTGTCGTGCCTGCTCTGGAAGAGAGTGGGAGCCACAGCCTTGGGAGCGCGCATCCCTCTTCAACTTCCTCCCCGAACCCCACTGCGCCTGGAGGCCCCCGCTGCATGGGCACCTACACCCAGTGCCACCACGGACAGGGGACTTGCAGCCTTGACGGACAGTGGCACACCGTGCCTGGGGAGGGGCAGGCTCAGCAGGACCTCCCAGGGCGGCAGGTCCCCACCCCTCACTGAGCCTGACCAGAGAGCAGCGCCATGGAGCAGCCAGTGTTCTTGGAGAAGCAGCAGATGGACCTGGGTCTGCACACATCATGGGCCCACCCGATGAGGACACCGGGAGAAGTGACAGTGTCCAGGGTAGGTGACAAGATGCTGCAGTGGTGGCTGTCCCCGCCTTGCTCCCAGGACTGGACCTGCAGAGGACCCAAGGTGGCACAGCAGGGGCATTCCTTGCCCTGGTGCACCCTGAAACTGGCTTCCTGTGAGGTGGCCAGCTGACCATCTCAGGGAGAGGTCAGAGGACTCGATGGCCTTAAAGACCCTGTAGGGTGGAGACAGGCAGTCCCATCCCCACAGAGGGCGCCCTTTTGGGTGACTTGAACAACAAACACCCCCCACACCCTGTTGGGGACACTCGGTTTCCATTCCACGATCGGGACTCAGACCGCAGTTTAAGCAGCGGGTACTCTGCTCTGTTGGAGGCAGCGCTTAAAAATCACTCCATAGAAGGATGCTGGGGACACAGGGCCCTGCTGGGGACACAGGGTCCTGGCCACTTTCCCATCCTGCCTGCATGTGCACAGAGACTACTTTACACTAGAAGCCCCCATGTCTCACCAAGTGGCCTCCCAGACAGCCCTGGCCCTTGTGACCATGGCCTGCCCCACCCCTGCAAAGTTAAACCGATGCTCTGTTTAGCACCAAGTAAACCCAGCTCTGCTAACGCGGGGAGTGGGGCCCAGTGCATGGCCACTTGGAGCCGGGAACAGACGAAGTAAAAATCCATAGCTACATCGGCAGCAGGCTCCTGGTCAACAAGTGTTCGTTAAACAGCCGTCGCTTCCAGTTCGTCCTGGGTGCCATTTGTTTTCTAGTTTTCATTAGCTTTGCTAATACAGTAAGGCTTCGTCTTCTCCCCTGGAGCAGGAAATCTGCACCAATACGAATAAATCTCAGCCTAACGTGTGGCTTTGCATCTTTGTTAGCGTGGCGGGCAGCCCTGAGTGCAGATCCCTCTCCTCCACGCCAAGCGCAGTGCAGCCGAGGGCCCTGCAGGGCCAGAGCAAGGAGCCAGCCCTGGCCCCAGCTGGGGTCGCACAGCAGGTGCCCCGTCCTTGGCCATCCACAGGACCTCTGCATTGCTCTTACCCGCTGCTGCCCACCCAGACCCCAGCAACGCTCCTCACAGGCCCTGCCCACAGGACACTCACTGCCGTGCATGGCTGCTGTGAGAGAAACAGAGCCTTGGGAAAAAAACCTTTGTCACCATAGCACTTACACATCAAATGCGGAAAGCAGACGTTGCTTTTTGACCTTTTGGTCAGAGTAATGAACAAGTCACCAGAGGTGACAGACACTGTGTGGACAGCAGTGTCCTCCCTCCAGGAGGCGCAAGAGACCTGGGTCCAGTCTGCTGGGTGGGAGGGCCATGAGCGCTTCTAGTTTAGGAAGTGCCCACAGGACTCCTCCAAACTCCAGACTGAGCCCGTGGGAGCCTGATCCACGAGTCTCGGGACGCCAGGCCCGCGCGCTGGGGACGCTCCTGCAGCAGGCGTCCTTCCCCAGACCAGCTTTTCCCTCCGTCTGCCTCCGCCCCAGCCACTGGCTTTCCACACAGATCTGCTGCGAAGGTGACAGCAGCTCCCCTCTGAGATCCCTCAGAGATAGGAAGGTGCGGTAGCACTCACCCAGTGCAGGGGGTCCCTATGGGGCTGTGTGCCACCAACCCAAGTGCCATGGCAACCTGATGCAGCCGGGTCTTTATACTTAGGGAAATTTTCCTTACTGCGCTAAATTACAAGACAAGTTGGAAATTCTGGAAAAGGGAGACAAGGACCCATTTTTAAAAATAACTTCTCTCAACTTTAGAGCAAAGTTATCTGTGCACAGCAGGAAGGTGGCAGTCATCAGCCCGAGTGTCCCGGATGGGACAGAAACTCTTAGAGTGCTGTGGGGGCAGAAGGGGTCACTGTGCCTTGTGTGATACCCGGCAGAGGTCCCAGAACAGCGAGTACAGCCCAATGCACCAGCGCCCCCCACGCTGTCAGAATTGGCCTCAGGACACACCTGCCACCTCCCGCTCTCTAAAACCAAGCGGTGGTTTCAAGTACGTGGGTCTGGCAAAGTGTAGTTTTTAGTTTCTAAGAAGATGTTCAAAAATTCACAAATGTAGAGAGGCTCACAGTGGCCTCTCCTTGTGGACAAGGTGTGCTTTGTGATCCTAGCGACAGAGGTGACTACTCTAATCAAGGCCCATGTCCCCATTGATCTGGAAACCAGGAAGCCACCACAGGTCAGCAGTGACACCGTGCAGTCCTCGGATCTTTCTCCACTGCCTGGGGACCGTAGCTCCCTCCCTCACTGTTTCCGGGCAGCCCTGTCCTCCTCGCCTTCCTTGGCCATGCGCAGCAGCTGGACAGGTGAGATCCCCTGAGAGCAGCCTGGGAAGCCTGCGTCCCCCCGCTCTAGCCCGGGGTCAGTGGCGGAGGTCTCTGAGCCAGAGTGGGATAAGGTGGGGGGTGGAGGCACAGACCCCACAGCCCAGTGGCTCCCACAGCCCCATATTTCAGGGCTCGCAGGGCCCCGAGCGCCTTGCATCCATCCAGGCCGGGGCCCTCCGGGTTGCACCGTCTACACAGCAGTGTGCTCAGGCTGGAGTGCGACAGCCCAGGGCGGGGAGCTGCATCTGTGGAACGTGTTTCCTCACAGATGCCCGGAGACGCCACACCCAGTGGGCCTTTTCCCAGGCCAACCAGGCCTGTTTGTAAACTCGATCTTCTTCACCTTTGGGGGAACCTGAATAGATGAGTTTCAAATGCTATTTTAGATCTAAGTGCCTGAAGTCTTCCAGTCCAGCAATGCAACCACCAGTCACAGGAGACATTAGAACTGAGAAAGGGAAGAGGAAATCCCATTCCCAAAGCCCTGCCTTCCGAGCCGGAGCGCAATGTGTGCAGCGGTTTGGGCCCCGAAATGCATTCCCGTGGGGCCAAGCCGTGCGGCCCCACCCTCCCTGCCCTGACATGGGCAGCAGGGCCAGTGCGCCTGTCCCAGCCACTGCTGCCCAGCCTCTAGCGGTGGCAGAGAGCTCTCTCCACCTTCTGCGGGGACGCTGAGCCACAAGCTGCTGGTTCTTAGCAACGAAGGAGGCCCCAGATACGGCCTCGGCGCGCTCGGTTCCCAGGGCAAGCGAGCGTTGATTAATGACCAGCTGGGGCGCCGTCCATCCGAGGCCCTGCACCCAAGGCCCGAGACGGCTCCTTCTCCACCCCTCCCCAGCCCAGAGTTGCCCAGCTTAGGTCAAAGCAAAGGCAGAGGCGGCTTCGCACTGCAGTGTGAGGCTGACCGCTGGGAGAACCATAAACCTCACAGTGTGATGAGCAACTGAGCAGTAAATTAATTAATCATCATTTTATGCCTCATCAAGCACTTTGCCGAGGCCCTGACGGGGGCCCCGCAGGAGCCAATGGGAAGCAGACTGTTTTGTTTAGCTGGGTGAGCCTTCCATAAACAGGGGCTTCTGACAAGCTAATAAATATGTCATCCGTCTCTGCCAGTGGCAGCAGCTCACCCCACCTGCGAAGTGGTGGGGTTCTGCCCAGCCTGGTGGGCAGTGAGCGATGGCCAGGATGCACCCGGGAGGAGGCCGCTGGGAGGTGGGAAGCAGCAGGGCGCTCGGAAAAGTTCCTCTGAGCTTCTCGGAGAGACGGCCGCCCCTCACTCACAGGCTCTGCCCTCGGCCAGCAGCAGCCGGCCTCGATCTCCTCACCGCCCCTCCGTGGCCTCCGCCTGGGTGAGGGGGCTGTGCTCTCAGTCCCTGCAGGGGCTGGGCAGTCAGGGCTTAGAGATGCCCGAGCAGGAGGCCGCAAGGGGCAACTGGTCGGACATCTGCCGGGCAGCAGGGAGCTGTGCCCAGAGTTGTCTGCGCCTCCCGTCCCAGCACCTTCTGAGAAACGGGTTTCCAGCCAACTCCATGCCTCACCACGAAAGATGCCGCAGGACGGAAGCCACCATTTCTTAGGAAACTGTTTTTCAAAGTTAAAGTGTGCTGCGGATTTGGGTGATGTGCCTGTGGACTTTATCTGGGTGTTATTTGGTTTTTGAAGCAAAACGTGAAATCCAGGGCTGCCAGGGCAGGATCTGTTGGCACTGATGAAATACAAATGCCAAAGAAAGACAGAAGTGACTTCCTGGTACTGTCTGGCTTGCCAGTGAATGTTCACCCATCTTGTGAGTTTATGGAGCCTCTATGGGATGAGACACGGACTCAGTCTTTTGACAGCAGGGCACACACGGTGCCATCCCAGAGGACTGGCCTTGGTCCGGTGCCACTTGGAACGAGCAAATAAGGAAAAGCCCCAGACAGACACACAGTGCGACCTGGTCCAATGCTCAGCCTCCTCCTCTGCCGGGCTGGTTCTCCATGACTAAACCAGCACCCCTCAAAGCATCAGCTCCTCCACCCCTGTTCTGAGCCACACCGGACACTGCATTCTACGTTCACAGCGCCACAGAGCCAGGGGTCAGCAAGTGCTGGTCAGCAGGCAGGGCTGGCTGTCTGCATCTGGGCCTGCAGACTTCCCGGGTGCCCCGCTGACCCCTATGCTGGCTCTCTGGGGGTGGACCAGGCTCTGCCACCAGGATGCTGCCCCCAGGTGGTCCTAGTCCAGCTCCTGTGACTGCCCGAGCCTGCTGAAGACCAGAGGGTGACACAAGGGACCCGACATTGCCCTGCCCTTGACATATCTGATTCTCCTCACAGCCCAGGGGAGGGCGGGGGCAGGGAGCCTGTGAGGTATGGACCACAGTGGGGGTGGCAGCCTCTCTCCCGGCTCGAATCTCTGCCGAGGCTGCAGAGATGGTGCGGCTTCCCCTGACAGGGGCTGGAGCGGAGGTCTGGAACCAGCACTCAGGCTGCAGCTGAACGGCGGCAGCACAGCCATGTCCCATGTAGAGCCCTCTCCTTCTCTCTGTGCTTTTATCGTGCATGGACCCAGGGGACAGCTGGAGACAGAGGCGCACACTGGTCCTGCGGGCCACATGTGGGGCCCCTGCTGTGTGTGGGCCCACGCTCGCATGCTCATGTGCTGAAGGTCACACTCCAGGATGCACGGTCAGGGCGAGAGCTGGGCCTTGGCACCTCTGTCCACAGGTTGTCCACTCTCCTTCCTCCCTGTCCTCCCGTCCTCCCCGTCCTCAGGGCCAGGGCAGTGCCCGCCACGTGGCCCGGACACTGACTCTGTGAGAGTCAGGCGGCAAAGGCCTTGGGATTGATCCCATCTTCATTCCATTGTTCAAAAATTTCAACTTCTTTATCCTGTATTTTGTTCAACTTATCTTGAATAGCTTAAAAATCTGCACTTTGGTTTCTTTGGGTCCGAGTTTGCAGCACGTTGTTCACATTCCTCGTGGCTGTCGGTGGCAGGTGTAACACATCTTCACTCCTCTTTCGCCCCCTGCTTCTCCCCTCCCGCCCTGCCCTTTGCAAATCCCCACCTCCCTGCTCCCTGCCGTCTGCCGTCTGCCATCTGCCTTGCTCTGTCCGGTCCTTGGGTTTTTCCTAGCAAAGGAACCAAGCTATATTCAAGCTCATGTGTCTGATTCATTTCACTCACCGTGGTCTCCAGTTCATGAGGAGAAAAGCGAGGAGAAGGGAATGGAGAGAGAGAAGGAAGGAAGGAGGGTGGAAGGGGGCTCTGGTCCGAGGCCAAGGGTGTGTCTGGCGACACTTCCGCTTCTACGCTTGCTTCACCAGTGTCACTGCTTGGGCCTGGGACGGCGCTTCTCCCGTAGGGCAGCATCCTCTGCTCTGTGACCCGTTTGCAGAAGTTCCACAAATTGGCTCTGTTGAGGGGCATTAAGAGGCTGCTCCTGCTGTATCTCCATCCTGGGTTCCCCGGACGCCCATCTGGTCCAGCCCAGCTCCCCAAATGCTTGTCCAGGGACCCAGTGGCTGGGAAAGGGCTCCAGACTGCGCCCCACCCCACAGAGCATGCTGGTCACAGGTCACACCCGATCTTCTCACTGGCAGGTGCCAAACACATGGGCCGCCTGCCGTCCCTGCAGCTTGAACCCGGGAAATACCACTTCAGAGGGCTTTGTGCAAAATTCATCTATTACATGTCAAGACAGGAGTAGTTCTGTCCCGAGGTTCTGGGGGGACAGGAAAAGACTCCTTTTATGGACAAGTACAGAGGCACATGTCACAGACACAGGCACGGCACCGGTACGCTTGCACCCTGAGAGGACGACTCGGGGAGGCAGCAGTGCGGGGCTCGCTGGGGAGCAAGGTGGAGAGGGTGAGGAACAGTGCTTGGCTGCAGCCACGGTGCCTGTAATCAGATCTGAGTGCGCGGGCGTGGCTCTGGGTTAGGGTTACACACACACTGCTTCACGGTTAGCTGCTGCACCGCTCGTGGGGAGAGCATCCAGGCCACCTCGTCTTCCGCACACCTTGGGGTCCCACCTGCCCTGCATGCTGCCGGCTGCGTTTGGAGCACGCCTTTCTACTTCCTCTCTGAGACTGATCTCCGCGCTGTGTGTCGGCTCTGTATTTCCAGCCCTGCCTTGTCTCTGGATTTAGGAAATTCCTCACGAACACAGAGGTGGAGTCTTTTTATGTCCAGCATGCTGCCCCTGATGTTGGAAGTGCGAATTTGCTTAACAGCAGATGGGGGGTGACTGGACCTTCGAGCTGCGCCCTCCCTCTGGCTGCCTAGGGGTGGGGTGGCCACCAGAATCTTCTTTCCTGGTCCCTGAATAGTCCCCATTCCTGTGAACCCATAGAAGTGGAATTTTGAAAATAAAATCAAAGGCACCTAGGAGCAAATATGATCCACTGTGAATGCAGTGATTCACCTTGGGAAATGGTCTGGGGTCCCCACAGAGGCCATTGGAGGGTCCCTCGCACCCCTGAAAGAGTATCTCCTCTGGCTCCTCCCCTGCAGGCCGCCTTCTCCAACAGCTGCTTCTACCCTGGGGCTGTACCTCGCTGTGGTCCCCATGCTGTGCTCTCCAGCACAACTGTTCCCTTCTCACCCAGACTTCCACCTGGCCCGCCAGCCTGGGCTCTGCCTCCTCAGGAGCCAGCAGAGCCCTGGCTGCTAGTGCCACTGGGCTCTCATCACCCTCTGAGGTCGGCACCTGCCTCTGAGCCGGGCCCTCGTGAGCATTCATGTGCCTCCCCAGCTGTGTGCGTTCAGGAGTGGGACCGATCTTAAAAATGCTGAACCCATAAAATGCATCCCAGACAATGGGAACAACTCACTGATTGATCAACTGATTGGTGCTTATTTGTTGATTTGCTGGAAAACTAGAGCAGTCAGAGGGGTCTTAGTAGTAGCTCTGGCTGCAGGACTCTAATACCCTGTGTGAATTACGGCCGAGGCAGCCCCGGTGCAGCACCATCACTACCTTCCTCGGACTTCTAGTTCCAAAGTGCCCTTAGTAGCCTGCCGGGTACACACGCGAACAGTGGGCGGTTAGAGAGAGGAAACAGAAGCGGAAGCAGAGACAGCGGAAAGACAGGCGCAGCCTCACACGGCCGAGCAACGCAGGGTAGAGACCGAGCACTGCGGCCTCTGGGAATAAAACTGCAATGTGAGCAAGTTATTCTCAAATAACAGTGAAAGTCTTGTCCACCGTATTCGGCTAGTAAGCCAAGAATAAAATTGGGCAGTATCTTTCTTACTTACGATTTAGAAAAGTTATATTAATCCTTGAACTCAAAATTTTTTTTAAAAAATAGCAATATATAAATAGCCCAGCAAGCAAAGAGCAACTCACAGTAAACAGAACTTTCTCTGAGGCTCTTCCTCTGTGGAGGGCACTCGTGAGGCTGGGGTCAGGCTCACAGCCGGTGTTGCGTCTTGGGCTGCTCAAGTGGAGTCTGGCTTCCCTCCTCTGACTTGACCCATGACCTCACCTCTGTGGCCACCCTGCCTTGTGTCTGGTGTGAGCCCTGGAGGCCGCCAGCTCACGGGCAAGGGGCCTGGGTGGGCAGCGCCCCCTCAGGTGCCAAGGCCCCACCTTTTCCCAGGGGAGGCTGCAAGGTGTGCTCCGCAGCTGATACGGAGGCCTGGTTTCCTCACTGAGCTCCTGGCAGGTGTAATTTTTAATGTTAGGGTTTCAAGAAGTTTCTGGAGCCTCCCTGAAGATGGCCATCTCCCGAGAGGACTTCTGCGGTCACTCTGTCTGGAATGCTGAGGGCCACCGCTGCCCGCAGCACCCTCTCTCACCGTCTCAGAAGAGGACGACAGGTTTCTGTTTGCCTGGCAGCCTCCCTTCTGTTCCAAACGGCGGGCTGGACTCTGCAGTCTCCGCGGGGACCACACATCCCGTCCTCATCACGCCTGCCTTCTTAGTCTGTCCTTTGGAAATGCTCTTTAGGGTGTAAATTCTGCTTCTGGTTTCCTTGAGTCACCTGCCCATCAAGGGTGAAGCCTTGAACAGTTCTGGTCCCTCCGCTTCCTTCAGGGCCTTCGTGTCCTGCAGTGTCTGTCTGTGCCGATGGCCCCTGCTGACCTTGCGAGCCATGCTCACCTTTCCCTGGGAGGCAGGAGATGTGCAGGCCCTGTCCCCAGGAGAGTGCTGGGACACAGTTACTGAGCAGCTGGCTCCCCGCTGCAAGTGTGGGGTCCCAGCGGAGCAGTAGTCAGAAAGGCAAACGTGGGTGGGGAGTCCATTCATGAGCAGCAAGGAAGGACAGCACGCCCAAAGCCAACGAGGACATACAGGCACCCAGCTCCAAGCAGGTTATGTATTTTACCTTTCTTGAAAATTAAATTGACCCCTAGCTTTTTGATTCACAGTTCTTGGTAACAGTCTATGGTTTCAGGTTCCTGATCATGACTTTGAGACTTACTAAATATAAAGTTTGGTGGGAATCACTCTTGCAAACTTCGACTTTCACCCAAGTGCCCTCTGAGACCACCTGTGGTCAGGTGGCGGTGCCCAGCTGTGCACACCAGGTAGCGGGCACTGTCTATGAGGATTGCAGTGCCCTGTGAAGGGCCCTGTACCCCACCTGTTGGTAAGAGTGGTGGGTTAATAGAGGGCAACCCTGCGCTCTACATTCGATTTCAAATTTTGAGGAGCTGTTTTGTCTGTGGCTTAGAATTAGACTATATTATACTCAGCTTTGTACAAAGACAAGCTAGCTATGGGCAAAACAATTTGTAGACTGGGTTTCCAATGCACAAATAGACAGAAACAAGGCCATCACAGCCCGATGCCACCTGCAAGGGGGTTCTCCCTGCAAAGGACCCCTCACCCGTGGCTGGTAGGAGATGCACAGGGGCAGGGCTGCTGGCATTAAGGGCGAATGACATCACTGAGAAGCCGGGAAACTCACCAGATTAATTGCTCTATTGTTTTAACAATGACTACTTATGTTTACCAAAGCCTCGGGCCCTTTCAGATAGATTAGGTAATTTTAAAATTATAAAACCATCTTTTAGAATTCTGTTAAAACGGAGAAGGCCTCTTGTTTTTGATAGTTTAAGCCACTTGGTTGAAGAATATTCCTGCAAAGGTGATTATTCTTTACTTAAGCAACAAATGCTCCTTTTGCAAGGAGATGAGGGGGAGACCACGGGAGTGTGCGGAATTATTGGGACCCTGTGAGAAAGCAATGCTTTGGATGACTTGGACAGGCACCGAGCCAGAGCATACCTGGGAGAAAGCTGCGCATCTGGGGAGAGACTGGACATCAACTAGGAGGGAGATCAAAGTCCACACTGAGACGAGGGGCGGCGGGGACCCCTGAAGCATGGTGATGTTCATGGGGGCAGAAGGCTAAAAGGGCCCCAGACATTTCTGAGCAAGCCGGAAGTCAAGGTACCTGGGGAAACGGAACTTGCTCAGGCCGCAGGGCTCGGAGGCCAGGCTGTTCCATCCCTGCAGACAGAGGTCACACAAGGGCACCAGCTTCAAGGCCCTGGCTTTGATCGGGGCCTGGAGTGGTCTGAGGCTGAGGCCGATGAGAATCTGTGTGAACCAGAGCTGTGGGAGGTGCTGGCCAAGCCCGTGCAGGTGCAGCCCAGGTTTTCTCTGCTCCCCTGGCCACCAGCGTCCGGAGGCTTCAGGAACTTTCCCAGCCCCGAGCCTCTGACTCACTTCCTTTCTGAGCTCAGCCTGCCAGCTGCATTCCCAGGAAACTACTGGAAACCAGGGGCCCTTGGCCTCAGAATGGAGGGGAGAGAACTGGCCTGCCCGTTTCTGCTCCTCCCCAGCCGCCCCAAACATCCAGACTGCAGGGAAGGGCAGGGGAAAGCGGTGACAGAAGAGGCAGCGGGACTTTCTGCCGTGTCACCTCCAACCTGCTGCAGGTCCCCAGGGCTCCTCATGTTGAAGGGAAAGATAGGCCTGGCACTTGGGGCACTCAGAAATGACAGACCGTGTTGTGTCCTCCCTGCACCCCACTGTGCCACTTGCGAACACAGCTCAGGAAGCTCACATCGCCCTCTACCCGCGATTGCCATTTTGTGGCTCAGGAATTTGTTACTGGTTCTGGTACCAAAGAAAGGGTCCAGAAGCTCCTGGCTGTCTTCACTGCTCTGTTCAGTCTGCCTCAAGAAGGTGGGAATTGCCCAACCTTGGACGCAGCTTCTGCCCACTGCGTGCCAGGCTGGTGCACAGGAGGACAGGGCCTTGGGCACGGTCGCAAGCAGACCCTTTGCTGGACGATGCTGGCAATCGTGGCAACTCTGGAATGCACAGTCCTCTTCAGGGGGACCCCTGCCAACCCTCCCAGCCCACCCCAGGGCCCTCTGCAGGCAGACCAGAAGGATGACATCCAGGCCCTAGCTGGCATACCCTGGACTCCTGGGCTCACACACCAGGAGGAAGCTGTCCTGACCGCTGCAGGGTCCAGGCCCCTGGGGGTGGGGGCGTCCCAGGTGCCTAACATGGGAGGACCCTCACGCCACCCCGCTACACTGTCCCATCACTCACCAGATGGGCCCCTCGTGTGTGACCAAGGGACAGAGGGCGCTGGCGGTGGAGGGCAGCATGGCTGGCTCCCCCAGTCTCGGTTCCCTTCCCATTTTCAGGGGCTCTGTCTCTCTGTCCTATCATCTGTTTTTTATTTTACTACATAGCATTAAGTTTGTTTGTCTAATTTCACAGGCATTAAGGTCTTGGAGTGCATTTATGTCCCTACCAGTGGCCTGAGTGTCCCCGTCTCCACGGAGGGGTGGCACTCCTTGGTGTGTAAAGACCACACTTCCACTGTCCGTTCCAGGTGTCCAAGCCAGCCTGCCATAGTGACCAGAGTGCACCCATGTTCCCACAGCGCAGCTGCTGAGAGCTGGCCACAGGTGAGTGGACGAAGCTTGCTGACTCCTGCGTGGATGTGGGATTCCTTGCATGGCAGCCAGATGTGATAAATTGGGGTTTTGGGGTTAAAACCCTTGCCTTTTGCCCCAATGACTTTGCATTTTTTATAATTAAGGCAAATTCTAAATTCATGATAAAGGACACATTAAAGCGGGGGGCAGGGAGACAAGGTCTTTCATGTGGCCTACAAGGTGTCCCAGCACACATTCTGAACTACAGCCTCAGATCCAGCCCACACCCCAAGTTTAGCCACCCTTCCTGGAGCGCAGCTGCCTGAGTCTGGGCCACTTCTGGATGAGGTACCATCCAGGTGGTCCAGAGGTGGGACCCTGTGGCCAGCAGCCTCCAGAGAAAGCAGCTCTGTGGACCTCCAAAAGTCATGCAGGCCAGCAGCCGCCACCATCCTAACAAAAGGGACAGCAGAGCGCACCCTCCCAGTCAGCCAGGATTCACTGCCAAGCTCCCACAGGGCACGGGGCCCCGGTCCGCAGGCGCTGACCAGGAGGTGCTAGGCCTCATTGCTGGGCACGGAACAGTACCGGTGCCCAGGTCAGGTCAGGGTGCAAGCTGGCTGGGGCGGCTGGCTTTGCCCAGTCTGTCCTCCCACCGTGTGCTCCGAGCCCTTGCAGGGCTGCCAGCCTCCCTGGCCTTGTCCCCCTCCTGGGTGTGGGAGCCAGGCTGTGCAGAGTCCAGAGGGAGGGGGGACATGGCTGGGAAGCTGCTGGCCGGAACGTTATCAGCGCCCACTGATTTCCTCCCAGGGTAAAGTTCCTTCCTAATGAGCAGCGGCCCTCAGGTATTTCTCATCAGCCAGATAGCATCGCCCAGGTGCTGCGTCTTCGCAACTCGTAAATCTCTGCCTGTCACAGGAGGGCAGGGAGAGAAAAGGTTAAACAAGTTTGTGGAAGAAGATTCCCAGGTGTTATTTTCCAAGGGGCAAGCTAATTGATGGTTCTGCCGAGATAGTTACAACTGATAGCGATCATGTAAACACTGGCTCTGGGCCTGGGGAGCTCTCAGGTTGTCCCCGGAAGCAGATCCCTTCTCCTCGGGCACAGGCCGGCCTCCGGGAGACTTGGAGGGCCTGGCCGGGATCAGGCTTAGGAGCAGAGTGAAGCAAAGCTTCAGCTGCTGGTGTCCTCAGAGCCCCCAGAGTCCCGGCCCAGAGAGCAACTGCCCTAGGACAAGGAGTGGGCGCCACCCGGGGGAGTGGGGCCACCCCCTCCCGGCCCACTTTTCATCCTTCCGGCCCAAGTTCGCTCCTAAAAGGGCTTAAATCTATCCCTTTTTGATTTTAAGGCTAATAATTCTTTTGCAAGATGTAAAATGGAAGGAAAGCTCGCTCACGGTCACATCCTGGAAGCAGAGAAAAGAATTTAAGTCCCGGCCTCTCATCTCATTTTCCGGCTCCCGCCGCCCTGGGCTGGCTGCGGCCAGGGCCCTGGGTAATGTAATTGGATTCCAGGGCAAGGGTGGGGAGCAGAGATAAAGCAGGGAGAATTTTCACACAAAAGCTCACAGCCCATTTGCATTTTCATTGGCTTCCCAAAAAGAAAATAGGGAGCCCAGAGAGTTTTTCTAATTTTTGCCATCATTGAAGAATTAGCATTTGCTGGAGGAGCGTGGTGCTCCTGCCTGTGATAGGTGTGCGACCCAGAAGGACCACCAGAGTAAAAATTAAAGATGATAATAACATTTTCATTCTCTCCTTTGGATTCCTGCAAACTTGTTTGAGCTGCATTTGCTTGGAGATTTTTTTCTTAGGGAAAGAGTATTATGTGTGACATTCAGGCTTCCCTAAAAAGTGATTAGAACCGCAGTGTCTTTGATGATATGTCCTGGGAGTCTATAAATACCACCATTATAAATAAACCCAGAAGCAACAATGGGGTGCAGCCAGTCATGTGGGGACCTGTCCCGCCGGGCTACCCAGCTCCCAGGTTTCACCTCTTCTGGTGGAAGGGTGGGAGGTGCTGTTTGCCTGGGGAGATCGGATCCTGGTTCCCTGAGTCAGATGCCCCTGGGTGCAGGCTTCCCTGCAAGCTGACTCCAGCCTGGGGGTGAGGAGGTGACGGTCTGAATTCCTGGGCTCCCATCTCTTTCCCGGAATTCGTTATCACTGTATGGCATGTGTCACACATCCTCCTGCGAAGTCACTGTGTTTTAATTTTTTAAATAGT